>BOPP01000090.1:4948518-4977842 GCA_017312745.1 Gryllus bimaculatus
TATTAATATTATTATTATTATTATTAGTGTCATGATTGTTAGGTTCCATTACACCGATGTGATTTGAACATTCTGGATTTCCATATTTACAAATACTGCTAAATAATTTGACAGTAATAACAACATTAAACTCCTTAATATTTGCTAACACTTAACGGTCGTGCCCAGGCTCAGTTTAAACAAGATCTGTATAATCTTACAGGTCGTAGACAAAGACTATTTAATATTATCGTCCCTCAGCAAAGGCTACATTTAAATGCTGCAAGAAAGCTGCTGTGGAATTTCCAATTCCAGGTAAATTGGAAGGTGTTCGAAGTGTTAGTGCGAGAACAACCAAAGTACTGACAAGTTTTCGAGGTTCAGTCTGGGAAGCATTTTATGCATTAGTATTTATTTTTTCCTTCGTGTTGCTTGTTTACTTCCCTTTTTCTCTCGAACTGCGTATGAACCCCTTAGGCATTCATGGTGGTGCATACCTTTTCTTTGGATAGTTGAACAGGCATAATATTTGCACTCCGTGACCAGAACAAAAATGAAGGGCGTTCTTAAGCTCCAGGCTAATTAATCTCAAACCATCAAAAACGTTACTTTAGACGTAAAGTACACAGTACGAAAATTGATCATAAAATGAAAAGGTTTTAAAGTATTTTTCCTTTTTACTGGCGTATTTATCGGTACAAGAGAGGCATCGGCGAAAGCAGCCTAACTTGTGCAACATTGAAAACTTATCGATATATACGTTTGTAATCAGGTTATTTCATTTCCAAAATAGCTCACTCTTATACTTTATATTAATTGTGTGTCAATCCTTCCGTTTCGTTTTCCCGATAGGGAATTGATACTTTTTTACGTATCTGTGCACAAAATTGTAAGAAATTTATCTAAAAATACGTTTTTTGTTTTACTTATTTAAGGACGCTATTCAACTACTAAGACCTTATAGTGACCACTGTAAGTAACATTGTGGATATCGATAACAGTGTAACGCAACGGTGTGTAACGTAGTGTTACGGTAATATACGCAAATATCCATGCTCAGGGCGGGATTCGCACCGGCAACCGTTCAGACACGATGAGTTCAGCCTTAACAATCTCTTTTACCCAAGCAGGCAAAAGAAAATGACGTACGGTTTTGTATTTTCAAACAATTAAAATGCATTATGAATGACTCACGACACTTTCCAATATGATGATTCGATTCGTTCAAACTGCTCATTCGATTCCACTTGGTACGAAAATACAGATATTAGATAATAATATTTATTTGGCTACACTTGGCTGATTGCCAGGTGGTAGCCATAACTCTACAGTTTTACAACATATGAACACTTATAATTCAAAAACAATTTACCATATAAAAACAATTTACAATCGACTCCTTTCGAGCATACACTCAATTTATAAATATACACAGCCCTGTATTCATACAGATTTCCTCTGAGATATTATGGAAATATTATAGAAATGAATCGTTACTACTGTAAGATGATTGTATATTTTACTGATATATTTTAATTGTAACAGATAGTTGATAATAACCACGTTGTTGATGCGACGAAAAATTAACCTCCAAAATTATGAATATTCATAAAAAATTAAATACTAAAAACTATTTTTCGAAGCAAAATCGTTTCATGATCTCTTAAAAACAGACGTCAGTATGTATCTCAAAGATACAAGACAGTATTAGAATGTTAAAGTACTAATTTAATGAAATACTATATCAATAGTACTTTTAGTTATACATGCAACTCCGTTTTACGAAAATATTATAGCCAAGCAACTTTGTTTCTCAAACTAATTTTTAATATATATTTGCACAACTTAAATAAACAATGTCAACACGAAAATACTTGCTTTCAAAGGAACCATGTTAACCTCGTTATTTGTATTTGGCAGCGATATGTTGAAATCAATTAAATAAAAAGTATTAAATATACCGACCATCATAAATATTTATCCATAAATACCCTACCAATAAAAAAAATAAACAAATGTTTTCTTTTTATCTCTCTCTCCCTCTATTTCTCCCTATTTCTCTCTCTGTCTCTGTCTCTGTCTCTGTTTCTTCCTATATCCTTATCTCTCTCCATTTCTGTATCTCTCGGTCCGTCACAGACAGCTGTCGAGTCAACATCGCGCCGCGCTGCGCACAGTGACAGCACAGTGTTACGCAGTGAGCTTGTGACTTTCCTTAGTCTGCGTGTTAATTGTGGACAGTTAATTAATCTCAGGCAACTACTAACCAGTACAAAACCCGTTATCCTCTCCTTCCCTACCAAAGAGGGGGACAAAGTTTTTAACCGGGAAAATTGGAGAACCCTCGGAATATGGGAACGCATCCGGAACCCCTTGGAAGGAAAGGCCCCCCTCTGAACCCTACAGCGAAAAGCGCCAACCCCGCTCCAGGTTCCAACCTTTTCGAGGCGCAGCAAAAACAATACTGGGAGTAATATAATTCGTAAAACAAAATTCCTAATGGTATCCCCGGACAAAGGAAGCAAGTTTATACAAATTTTGATGGAAAAAGACCTACAGTACGATCCTTGAAAAGGTATGTAGAAGAGCCTTTACTACTATTGTCTTCACCACCGCAACACAATATATATACGCTTCCAAGATCTGAAACAGCTAGTGTGCATTTTCCTTAGCACGTAAGCAATAGTGATGATGTAACAGAATAAATATAAATTATTAATATACGAGGAAGTGAACAAAAATATGCGACCATCTGTCTCAGTAAAGCAGAGGCGAGTCAGTTTCTGTCAAAAGGCGAGTCAGTTTGTCTTACACAATGATCCCAAAATGTAGTAATTGAAGAAGTAACTTGATAAATTGAAACCGCGAGTGCGAAGTTCTAACGTGTCCCTTTCCTTAGAGCGGGATTCGAAAAGCAAGGAATCACACCATATTCTGAGCTTTCGTAGGCAAATGTGCCGGAAGACCAACTAAAACAAATACCCCTGATTCTACTGGGTAGTTGAGTACCCTCAAAGGAGAGACCAAAAATTGCGATTTTATATTTCTTATCGCGACTATTAAATGCTATCAACTGCAAGCAAAGAAGGCATGTAGCAAGAAAACTTATGGAAAAAGTGATGTGTTAGAGCAAGCAAAGCTAAGTTTATTACTATATATATATTACTTTCGCATAGGTGCACCCGCTTAATCAGGTGGTCTTGCACGCTAGCGCATGTACTATGTATTCCTTCAAATGGTTCGCGAGCGCCACCCACAGGGTCGCGGGCGTTACACAGACTCCTTGCCGTGCCCGCCGGGCGCGCCGCGGGTGACGTGGGGGTTCAGGATTACCCGCCGGGTACCTGCGACCAGCGCCTCTCTTGCCAGCTCTCCTTTGTGTGAAGCGTCGGCCGCTGACGTGGTCGATCCCCCACTCCCCCCCTTAGGCCAACGGCAAACCGAACGCGCCTTCTGCAGGCGCTACAAGACCTTCTTCTCGACGGGGGGGGTGGCGTTCGACCCGATGGAACGTGTTGTGCCTGCCTCCTCCTCTACCATGGCCTCCCGGCCCGACAAAGTGTGCTCGTGCGACTACTGCCCCACGTGTGGAGATATTGTGCGCCCTGCACCAAATAATGCCAACGGGTAAAACAATGTAACGATTATATACTGTTTAAGGTAATCTAGCAATGCCGGCCGGCAGCTGTGTTGACACGCATGTTTGCAGAACAACTTCGTTCTTCACCAACGTGGCTCTTGCCCGTTCCACGTGGTGTGCGAGCGGTCCTGCGCACGGCTTCAGCACCACGTCATGGCAAGAGTTGTGACGACGGGCGCTCCGCCTGTCCCGTGTGTGTTATTGCCGCACACCTCGAGCTTCCCACGTCGTGGAAGTTCTGCTAACGCGCTCCGCCCGTTTGCCCTCCGCCTGCCTGCGACGGTGCCTGGGTTTGCAACCACCGCCGCGCCACATCCGGCTGCCTTGCAACCACCTATTCACAGTGTGAATTGCACCGTGCTGTGTCCCATGTAAGTCATTGTATAGGTCATAATGTACACCCATTTTTTACTTCAATGTTCAGTTAGTTTATAGTATTTCATAGGTCCATAGTGTACATTTCATTTTATGAATATATATGTTTAAATGGCATTCTATTTCATGTGTCTCATGGTAAACAATAACCTGCTCAATATTCCTTCTGCAGTCCAGACCTGCGCAGTGACATCGGTAGTAACCTGTTATTGTTTATTACCAGGTGTCTGGGTTGGTCTTCGCGCCTCGTTTATGAGCTACTTGGCAGGAATGTTTAGGGGTAGGGTTCGAATAACTGCAACCCATTGCACCAGTCATCGCTCGACCAGCCCATCCATGTAAGATATATTATTATATCAATCTCTGCGGAAATTTATCACAAGGTACACGAACAGGAATGTTTGAGCACGAACCACAACGTAATTCTACTTTTGGGATGAAGACTCCCTTTAATGCAGACTGAACAGACAGCTAAAGAACACTTTCGCACATCAACAATACCATCTAGTAATAGAACCTCAGGAACCACCCTTGAATCAGTTCGGAAGAAAGAGCACAAGAATTTGCATAAACCTGTCAAAAAGAAGAAAAAGAAGTGCCAATCCAAGAAAACAACTCTGGAAAATAAAGTGAGAAAAAGGACATTAGGAACAATTTGCTCCAGTTAAAAAACAATTAGAATGAAACTTCCAAAAGTCTTTATTAATGACAACTCAAAGATGTTACTCGATCCACGATACTACGGAACACTATAGGCACTACTAATATCCTTAATTTAACTCAGAAACTGGATGAACTAATTGCATTGCTCAGAGATATGTCCCCATTACTAAGTGGATAGAGGGCAGTGATAGTCTCGTTTTAACGAGAATCGTGAAGAGGTTGAAGGATCCGGTAGCGGTCTGATTCCTCCCAAGAGCAATCTTCGGACAGAACGAATGGCTTATCTACGTGAAAAAGAATAATGAAATCAATGCTGCTGCAATGGAAACGTGAACGGCGCTTCAGACACATTCGAAGTTCTTCCAAAAACTGCAAAATGAGAACTTTTGATATGTCCTGTATGACAAGAATTCCAAAATTTATAAAATAAACCATCTATATACATATCAAAGGTTTCAAGTGTTACTACAAAAATAGATCGGTCATGGGCTTGTGGAGTGTGCAATTTAGAAAGTTCGACCCGAATCGTTTCAAGCCCAGTGAAGTGAAATAACAAGTGATCCTTGAAGTAGTTGGCTGTATCCCAAAATATAGGATCCTAGAAACACATGTTGGTGACAATAATATACATCCCAGGAGGTCATCTTCATTGCGGTAGTTGTGGAACTTGTAAGTCTTATGTCAATTAAGTTAATAAGCTTAATATTACTTGGTGCTTTTAATTGTCACCCACATGTGCAAATGTCATAAGAACACGGATATCCAGGGTAAAATAGTAGGTGATTGGTTTTGAAGAAGAAAGAAGACTTGTGTTATTAAAACTGCATGACACATAAGCTTACATAATTTTCACGCTGGCAACAGGAAATGTAAGTACTATCTGATCAAGTATGTGTAAACGTCCGAATCTAGTAAGAATCTAACAATGAGAAAGGGATCCCGACTAGCCTATACAACATGACCATATCCATCATGTGATTCAGATAGATACTATCCGGTAACATGGGTTATTTACCGAGACCGCGATGGATTCTCTCGAAGCAAGATTGGGCAGCGATTATCAAGAATTATGAAGGCCCAAAATAAACATTGTTTAGGTAGTACTACTATCGCAGATAGTAACGATTGATTTTGACTTAAATCAACATAGATGCCAATATTTAGACCCAGCTCTGAAAGAAAAATAATTATGAACCCCACCCCGCCTGCTCGGTACACGCCATATACCGAAAAAACTACACGCTAACTAGGCACAAATGAAGTATACCGAAGATATATATGAGTGACGGCTCCGTTAAAAAAGCACAAGCATTTGGGCGGATGCAAAACAGAAAATCCTACAATCTGCGCACGAGCAAAAGCAAGCACACTGAATAAGGAAGCAACAGCAAAAGTAGGACTGATTGGAGCGCGTAATTTATTTCATCAATTAATTACAAAATGAATAGTACAGAAGCCTGGAAAAGAATCAACGCCATAAATGGAAAATAGAAAAGTACCAGCATTACTTCACTCTACACTTCCGGCGGTACCAACTTACATGATCCTTTGGATATTGCAAACAGCATTGGGGCTTTATTTCCAACAAACTCTAGTGATCAGAATTATGATAGTGCTTTCATTAAATACAAAGTTGATAAAATTGATGGAGAAAATAATCCCGATCTAGAAGAAGGACGCACAGTAGATAATGATATTCAACATCTAAACGCACCCATCACACCAAGAGAACTGCATGAAGCAATACATAAATTTAAAAACACCAGTGCCGGCCTTGATGGCATCCCCAATATATTCATCAAGACGATGCCTCCATCCGCCATAAAGTACCTGTTGCATATATTTAATACGATCTATATTCACAATGTATTCCCTAAAAAGTGGTCTGAAGCTATTATTGTGCCGATCCACAAACCAGGGAAAGATAAATCCCTGATAAGCAGCTATAGGCCTATTGCATTAACATGTAGCCTTTGTAAGCTGCTAGAAAAAATAGTGAATCAGAGATTGAGGTGGTACTTGGAAAATCACCAATTGATTTCCCCATATCAAAGCGGGTTCCGGAAAAATCGTTCAACAATGGACTGTCTAACATCATTAGAAAACAGCATATACAACGGTTTTAATAATAATATGAACACCTTAGTTGTAAGCTTAGACATTGAAAAAGCCTATGAGATGGTCTGGAGAAGACGGATAGTGAATTTAATAACGTCGGCCAAGATTAAAGGCAACATTAGCAAGTTCATTGTCAGATTCCTTAAGAACGCTTTATCAAGATTAGAATAAATGGAATCCTGTCGGACAGCTATAAAGTTATGAATGGCGTCCCACAGGGGTCAGTACTTAGTGTTACTTTATTTTTACTTATCATTAATGACCTCCAGAACAATATTAAACCTCCAGCCATCATCAATATGTATGCGGATGATAACAATATTAGCATAACTGGCAAAGATTTTACAACATTAGAAGAAAAGGCTCAAAACATCTTAGATGCAGTCCTGGAAGTTTCAAGGAAAACCGTGTTCAAGATTTCCAAGACAAAATCCACTTTCATAGTTTTTTTCTAGGAAACGATCTCATTGGAGAAACATTGTACTAAAATTAGGACAGCATAAGTTAGTACAGAGTAAGGAAATTAAAATCTTAGGAATGATTTTAGACGAAAAGATGACATGGATTCCGCATATCAAGAATTTAAAGAATGAGTTCTCCAAAAGAATGAGCCTTGTCAAAGTCATTAGCCATACTTCCTGGGGAGCGGACTATACGATTATAAGGAGAACTTATGAGGCAATCATCAGACCAAATTGTACTATGGCTGTATACTATATGATGCTGCCAAGAAGAACATCAAGAGAATGTTAGATCCTATCAATAATACGGGAGCAAAACTGACGTGTGGTTCTTTCAAAACCAGCCCAACAATGAGCATTTTGTGTGAAGCAGGTTTATTATCATTAGAAAAACGTAGAAGAAACCTAATTATGGGGTATACGATTAAAGTGGCAGCCAACAAATTGAATCCAATAAATAAAATGTTCGAATATGCATACAAACATTATAGAACATCTAGCTATAAAAAGAAGCTCCCGAGACCCGTAGCAATAAGAGCAATTCAAACACTAAAGAAGATACAAGAGAAACTACCATTCCTAAAGATTACGACTGTACCTGACTATGCCCCCTGGACAATACGAGACATCGTCGTTATTGAATTTGCGAATATTCGTCGTATTGCGAACAAGCAGAATACTAATCATCGTAAAATTGGTGCTCAAATAAGAAATGAACTAACAAAATGTGATGGTTACTATACAATGTATACTGATGGCTCAAAGATTCTAAACAACGTGGGTTGCGCAGTAATAGCTCCATGTGAGGTGATCACCAAAAAATTACCGGATGATTTCTCAGTGATATCCAGCGAATTATATGCCATAGCTGAGGCTCTTACATACATCACAAGGGCCAATCAAAAAAGATTTATTGTAATAACCGACTTTAAAAGTGCGATATCTGTTATAATGAATCTCTCCATTGATAATGTATTGGTCGAAGAAATAGTTGGAAAAATCAACCATTTGAACACTGACGGTAAAGAAATAATTTTGTGCTGGATACCCTCGCACGTTGGCATTGCAGAAAATGAATTGGCAGATAGAAAAGCTAAAGTAGCAGCGCGAAGCGAAGTTCGAAGTGATATACCAGTAAGCTATCAAGAGTACCTCAAAAGAGTCGAGAACAAATTATCTGACCTCGACAGTAAAGAATGGAACAACTTACAGGGTTGCAAATTAAGATCAGTTAGGAAACTTGAAGATGATAATCCAACGGTCAGTTTCTGCAGAAATGATCAGGTCGTCTTAACAAGATGTAGAATAGGACACACAAAATTTTCACACGGCTACTCATTGAACAGGACGGATGCTGATAACTGTAGTGTGTGCAAGATCCCTCTTTCAGTAGAACATTTGTTTGCCCTGAATATGAAAGTGCAAGAAACAAGTACAAACTAAGTTCTCTTAAAGATCTCAATAACAAAGAACAGTGCATTAAATTCATTTGCTTTGTAAAGGAAATTGGAATGTATAACAATATATAACCATATATGTAAAATTCTAAGTTACTGTGTTATTTTGTACTGATTGTGTATTATTAAGGTAGTCGCTAATAACTCTATGTAGTTGATGCGACTGTTAATAAATCAAATCAAATCTGATAAACGTATTTTAATTAAATATAAATAACAGAACGGATTTTTCACAAGCATTACCACATTAGTATGTAATGAACAAAGATAAAAAATTAATATATTGTTTAAAACTATAATGGCTGCGTAATTCTGAGCAATAAAATCACAAACTGTTGTAAACGTTTTTAAGATAATATACTTCTAATAAAATATGACTACATTTTACGAACAATAAATTTTTACAAATAATGACTACTACGAGCAACATATACAATTTTATTAAAGTACTTGATAATTTTTATTCTTTTTCTAGACATTTTAAACATTGTCGCATTAAAACTGAATATTTCCCGCCCATAGTTGCATGCCAAAGTTAAAGAATTGAAAGTAAAAAAATAACATTAGAAATTCTTTTTTCCAAATACTGAATTCACTCCACTTCTTCCTTCAGGAAAAATTAATTATTTAGTGAAATAGTAAATGATTAATTTTACAGTTTTATAAGTTATTTCATAAATTAAGCAATTTTAACATTAACAGCCATTTCCATATTAACCCATCCTTAATGGTTTCAAAAGACTGGCTGAACTGTTTGTACAGAAAACATATTAGGAAGAAGAGGCGTACGTATAGTGACGAATCGATTGGTCGGAACGCTTCGTGCTTATTTGTCGCACTCTGGATGCATCCGCAGGAAACACAAGTGAAACGAAGTCACATGGAGCACGTATCTTTGTCCAGCGCCATGGCGACGGTCTCCTTTCTTCAGCGTTATAGGATATGATAGATTATTATTTTCTGCAGGTTAGGTATAACGAACCTGGTGGCAGACCACTACATTTTAACATTATCAACAAGAATAGTAATACATCAGTAATTTTAAAGATTTTAAGCAATTAATACAATATATAACAATAAAAACTACAGCATACGATATATCACTTTATGACTGCCCAGCACAGAATTTTTATACTAATAAAACACTGCACTCACTTCACTCACTTCACTACACTTCGCATTCACTTCGCTACACTACACTTGCACTTGACTTCCTATTGTACTACACTTTAAACTCTTCACGAACACTCCAATTCAACTCTACTTTAAATATAATTGGATATTTAACAAACAACTGTATTTATAAGTGATTATCACAATACTAATATTAAAAAATAACAATTATAAGAACATTAATAACTTAAAATAATAACTATTTAATAGCCTAACTTATACCCAAGTCCTTTAGTTAATATCTTTTGGAAAACTTTGTACACCTAGAGGACAGGTTCACCATGGCTGCTCGCAGTAATTATCCTCCAGTCCAGTTATAGTTCTATTTGTGAATGAAAATTTCCAACATCTGTTCTCTATGCTGGCTGGTATGCTGGCTTATATTTTACATCGCTCGCGTTTTTTACAATGAGGCCATAACGTAATTTTATGGGGGAAAAGAAAAATTAATCAATAATTCACAAAAATTGTAAGTTCATGTCTTTAATTTTGATGTTTATTTTTTAAGATAAAAAAATATAGATCTCTTACACTCATTAAATTCGAATGTTGAAAATAAAATTAAATTAAATTAAATATTCTAATAAGAACTTTATTCTAATAACGAAGCTCTATTACTCTGTAACACCAAGCTCTTGAATATTTTTAGTTTCCGTTGGTAAATTTTGTTTCCCATGTTTATTCTTAGAAGAATATGGTTTGCTTTCTTTACCAAACATACAATCACAGATACTAGAAGGATTTCCATTATTTGCATAACTTGTTCAATACATGAATAAAAGAGTACGTGTACATTCATGTTGACCGGTAAGTCAAAGGAAGTGGAAACTGGCGATGCAGAATATAATCCCAGTTTACCCAACACGTTCCATAGAACAATACGTGCATAGGAAAACTGCATGCGTCAACATAACATGGTTTATAGAAAAATTAAAGATGAATTTTCAAGAACGGGATGTTGTGTTTCTCATTCTGTATTATCTTAATAACAGTGGTCTTTCGAAATATGAAAATGAATTGAACGAAAATGTAATAATACAATAACCAAGAGGTAGAAATAATCGCTATTCCTGTCAAGATAATGTATGTTCGAACATTATGCGGTTTCATTATTTTAAATCGAATTTAATTTCCTCTTCGCAATTTGATAGCTCATCAAAAATTCACATTTTCTTATTTTTGTCATTCTGTTTCTTTTTCGCATGCACTACTACATGTTCAATTACTAGATCTTTCGACTTTCTACGTAATCTCCGATGACCAAGCTTGACACTGATGGAGGAAAATCAGTTTGAACAACAAACTTGGTGGGCTTCTCCAAAGTTTTACCAACTCCGTAATTTGGCCGACCTTCTTTGCCCTGTAAGCAGAGAATATGTCTGGGATTGATAACTTGGGACTGGTGTTCATTTTATCCACGCAACGATAAAACTTTTGCAATTTGCTTCTTTTTGTGCCATCTTCTCTCTTGGCGTACTGAGACGCTTTTATCTACACCTAATTTCATTAAAGTGTCTTTCTAAAGTGTTCCTGGTAACGTTTAATTTGTAATCAAGTGTATTTTACGTACTCACAAGACAGTTACATTCTCGTTTAACATATTAGTTTACCTTATTCGTAGAATACATGTAAGTAATATTGTGTTTGAAGATGTTGTCGATACACAAAACGTGACTCATAACATTATTATTGTTAATAATAATAGTAATAATAATAATAATAATAATCATAATAATAATAATAATAATAATAATAATAATAATAATAATTAACCTGCTTCGGAGCGTACGTCTTGAAGATAAGCAATACATTTCCTCGAGGGAGCATATAGGGACCACGATTCGAATAACTCATCAGAAATCACCGAAACGCATTGCACTACTTCCTTGCCGTGCTTTCGCATACCATCTTTATTGAACAACAATCGGATATTGGAGTGATTATTTATTTATTTTTTCTGGGCGCGTCAACTGCTATGGTCATTTGTGGTGCTTTTGTAATGCTTTTTTATGTAGGTGTAGGTGATCTTCCCATGCTCGATGTTGTGATACGGCGCCGAACTACTCACAGCATTGCGTTGTTTTTTAATGCAGGTATCTCCCTCCAGCACCTTCTCAGCCAGAGCAAGCTCTAAGCTCCCGACCTGTGTGATTGAGAGGTGCATGAAGGAGTGTGTGTGTAAGAGATGAAGATAGGACAAGGACATGAAAGGAAAGACAGCGTGCGGCCCATATATTTTTTGTCAGGATTCTTCTCCAACATTTCCCTGGTATTATACAGAAATACCATGGAAAACTACTGGTCAGAGCAGCCATCTTCCAGAATGTCTCTCCAGACTAACTTCTATCTACCTAGTGTGAGGGGGGGTGTAGATCTATCTAGCTAGTGTCAAAAATCTTGCCGCGGATCGTGGAATGAATTATTATGCGTGAATAAATACATTTTTCATGTTACAATATATGAGAACGTTTCATGATTCGAATGAGTAAAAAAACGCATATCATTAATAATAATTAGAAAAAAAATTATATTATCAGAAATCCAATATATTACTTTTTTGCGTTTAAGAAGGAAATTCGTAAGGAGAGAAAATAATGTAATGATGCGCGTAAAAACGGCGAATTTCAGGCAGAAAAACTATTATAGGACCCTGGTAATGAAAACGTGGATATATCCAGTTTCTAAATGTAGAAAAAATCATCTATCACGTGGTGCAGCCAGAATCCATGTTTTGTGCGTTCTTGATACCAAAAAATCGTTTAACGGAAAAACGTCTGTCCTCCGTCCGTCCAACTGCATGTGAACGGTAGCGGCTAAACCATTCAGCATATTATTTCCAAAATTGATATTACACGATCGATCTGGTAGATGTTATGTTCCCTTGATTTTGAAATCGATATTTTAATTTTGGGGGTACTTTACATAAAGCCCCTGGAACATTTCCAACATTTTCAAGAAAATTGCGTATCGATTTTGATTAAATTTTGTTCTTGAATACTCTGAAGGAAGTTTAAGAGAATGTCGCCGGTCTCATGCTGGTTAAAACCCCAACTTTTCGAAAATTTAAAAAAAAAGTTTTTTTCAGCCTCATCCTACAACTAAAATATTAAATATAGAGACTGTTATCTTAGTAAAATGTGTTCCTTAAAGATATATTTTGAAATAAGGTCACGTTGAATTTTTCGAAAATATGAGTCTTTTCGGATTAATTGGGGGAAGCACTCTGGAAACCCTGCGCTTCTTGGTCTTCATTTTAGAGGTGTCTTGAAACAGTTTAATGCTACGTAAGTTAGAATGTGCATATTATTTCATATTTCTTTGTTAATTTCGAACATTAGAGATATACGCTATACGTTTGCAAATTAATCTTTCAGTAATTATTAACATCTATTTGAAAGAAATATTAAATAAAGATTGCTAGCCTTCTGTTGGCTGCTGCCAATTTACGCAGTTGCATGCTAAGTCAGATTTTGTTTATTCATATTTCATTTTATTATTTATTATATATTTATGTTATTTCATTTAATATTGCATGTTTTAATTGTGTTAAATGTGAAAACCAATAGATGAGCGGTCATTGTTGGGATTTGTTACCTATTGTTTTAACTCCGCACATATAATAGAAGCCGATAATGACGGATGCTGTTCGTTCGCGGTAATGAAACTTAATACCCTCATGTATTTGTAGAATATTACAATATCATAGTGTTTAATAACTACTATTATGTATTTTTCGATCTATTTGTTTGGCAGTGGGTTCAGTATCGTATTATTTATAAGCTTTTAATTACTTTACGCCTTTTATTTTACGATTGCGCTTATTTTTCGCACCAGAAGCTCCACGATTTCAAATGAGTTTTTCAAAAAATAATTCGGAGAGAAATTGTGATATAAAATATATTATATAACCATTACTATTCGTGAAAAAAGTACGTGCTGTTTTAGCACCACCAGATTTAGAATGTTGTTGTGAACCAATTGTTTTCATCGTTTCCATTTCCCATCTTTTCTTTTACCAGAAAGCAACTTAAAAGTAAAACTGGCATTCTATATCCAGAAGTGATCAAGCTTTTCGAAATCACCGATCGCCGATTGGCGAAAAATGTTCATCAAGCAGAAACTCGCGCAGGCATACAAATTCTACCTTGTGATTCTATTGGAAACTATAGAGACTACAGAACTCAATCACTGCACTAAGATGACGTACAGAGAACGTACAGGGAATGTGTATCAGAAATGATTGCATTTGAAATAATTGATAGATTCCCCCTTGTTAGTGGTTGCAGTGTTGGCACCAAACGTATTTATTGAATACCATCATTATTGTTTGATATTCCACAAAGAAGTCATGGGTGCTGCGTATTAAGTCTGTAGACACAAAACCCACAATAGTAATTAGCACTAGAATAACGATTAGAATCAGTCTCTGTCAAACAATTGGCTGTAAGGTTCGCGCGTGATTCCATTGGCGACATGGCTCGGGCTGACTCGGTTTCCTGCATTCCCTACTCCACCGTAATTGTCGCTCTCCGCCGCTTGCGCCGCCACCGCCGCAGTCGTCCAGCCGCGGCCGCTACCCGTGTGCCCACCGCCCCCACCCTCCTCGACCGCAGCCACGGCGCCGCGGTGCCCTATTCGTTACACCTCCCAGCCGCAGAGCCGGCGGCGCCCATGCCACATTAATCCACACCGCCGCCTCACGGGGCCCTGCTACCCTTTCTACTAAGCCCGCTCCGCCAGATCTACCTTCCCGATCGTCCATGTGCGCCCTACTCTTCCGCACCCTCACGAACCATTCTGCTCCTCCCCGCCCTTTGCTTCTCAATTCTCTGCCCCGCCCTACCTCTCCTATCTGCTCAGCTTTGCCTAACTCGTCGGCTCCGCCCCGCATCCCCTCTCCGTTGTCCCATTCCTCCATACCGTTCTCTTCCATAGTGTTTCGTCCCGTTCCGTTCCATCCCGTCGCCACCCCAGTTTTGCCATGCCTCTGCAGTCACCCTCACTGGAAAGTACTAGGGTTTGAGTCCCGATGATGGCGGTATTTCGATACTATCTAGATAGATAATTTTAATTCAGTAGGTGTCTGAAGGAGAATTCAAGCGGCCGGCTGCTGTGATTGGTAGGTATCCGTGTTTCCCTGTGCAGTACCAAGTGGTCGCTGAGCAGTACGAGTATCCTAACAAACGAACCGCAGAGCAGGCAGTATCTTTTCTTCTCTTCTTCTTCTTCCTCTTTTTCTCCATTGTCCCTTCCTCTCCCATCTCCCTGACTCAAACTTATAACATTCACTTCACTACGACACAAGTTGGGAGATTATAGCTTAGAGCTTAGAGCTTGTTCCGGTTGGAGCGGTGCATCTCTGTGGGTGTTACGCGGAGGAGTAAGTCCCCTGCAAGACGTTAAGCCTTTTTTTACCATCTCGGAGTAAATCGTTCACTACACTAATGGGACGAATGACGAGACTAAGACTGAGAAAAAATGTAGTATGATATATATCATAATATCAAAATATGTTCATAAATATGTAATGAAAACGATAAGAAGACGCCTGAAGCCTCTGCTGGAATTCCCTTTGAGACACTCCCTCCCAAGGGAAGAGGTGATTTTAATGCAGTCGCTTACGCGGAATTTGTACACATCGCCAACTGCATGGAGTACGTTTGTAATAGCGTGTTAACTACTCGTGTTCTGGGGAAAGGGTATGGCTTCTATTTATTTTCATTTTCGAGCAAGATATTTTGTAATATACTGAACAAAAGTCACAATATTTTAAGGTATGATTGTCGAATGATGCAAAGAACTCTATTTGACTAATTGAAAATTGGGAAATTTGATAATTTTTAATAAAAAACATTCGTTACAAATATGTTAATTTCACATTTAAAAATTTGTGAGTGAGCAAGAGCATTTTTACTGTGTGTTTACTACTCAGAAAATTAATTAATGTAATTGTAGTACATATTAAGTAACGGAATATTCACCCTTCCCAAACTTGCGCCTACTACACTCGTCGGTTTGCAAGAATTTTATTGTAAAGGTATCTCCTACACAGGGACACTGCGTCTGCTAGGACAAACTCTAAGCTCCCGCCTGCGCTCCGAACGCGTGGTAGTGTAGTGAACATAGATGTGTGTGTGTTCGAGTGTGTACGGCGGGAGGAGGTGATAAGTATGAGGAAACGAAGATAACGCCCATCCGAAGATAACATTGCTCCGGCATTCAATTGGTTTTTGATCGGCGACACGACTTTGTCGAATTCAATCCAGCTATGTAGCATCTAAAATTCTCTACCTTTAGAACTCGAGCTTTGCGACCTCCAGATGAATATTTTGGCCAAGGCAACAAGGTTCTCGCTGAGCAATCGATAACGTTTCAATAAAATGTCAATCATCATCACGAGCACAATCACAATCACCATTATGGCAAAGTCCTCATAATTAAATTTAATAATTATTTATCCACTCGTTTCCTAGGATTTTTTTCTTGTAGACATTACCTCACAAATAACGATTTCAGAGCTTCATCTCATGGCGAGGCTGAGGGTATATGGCGAGCTCCAGTTTGTTGGCAGTATGTGGGATTTTTGAAAAGAGCAGTATCTTAAGCAACAGGCAACAGACCACATCTGAACTTCCCTTTCGCAATCTTTGCCTGTCGTATCCACAAGAAAGCAGTTTCTAAAAATGGATTTATTCCAACTACAATCAGTACAGAGGTAGACAAATTCAAGTCAGATCCAACAATTTTCCAGATGTACCGAAAAATGTCCAAGTCACAATTTCCCGGGGAGATGTCCAAAATCGCAGCCGTTTTGCCGTTCACTGTCCAATGAGAGAGTAAGTCCGTAACCGTAGCTGTGTCGTCGCACTAGTTCACAATCCTCTTATCACTTCACAATGTAAGCAGGCGCTTGGCTGTCCCTCAGCTCGCCGGATTTTTTATAGCAGGCTGGGGCTGCGGGTCCGCTGGCCAGCTGTCAGGTACGGGTGCACCCGTCCGCTCCGGAGCCTGGTCGAGCGTGACAGCGCCGCGGCGTCTGCTATCGCCGCCCTCTCTTGAGTGGCGCCGGAACTAATTCCCGGTGGTACTTTTAAAGGCACGCAGTCGGCCACAGCTTTGCCTGGTTGGTTGACCAGAACAGAACACTAGAACGCGTCATAGACTGCATGATATATTCCTTCTCCTTGTTGATCATTCTCCTCTCTATTCCTTTCCTGTCATGTAAGACAAGGGGCAAATTTTAAATTTATTTTTATTTCTTAATGTAATGGTATATACAACAAATTCAAATGTCAAATAAATATATTACCATAGAAAATGAGTAAATAAAATGTTAAATGCAAAGTAGTTTACTCGCGAGTGAGTACAATAATTCGTACTTGGATTCATTGTAAGAAAATCACTTGTTAAAATATTTTAATGTAATAATCCACATCACTATCACTTTTATGTGGAAAGCATAGTACACTGTTAGTGCGTCCATCTCTGTCGTACTTCAGGGATTGCCGTGTGTTGCGAACAATGGCTTCCCTTGTGTAATGGTGCTTCCCGCAAAGTGGCTCCATTTTGGTGAAAATGTCATAATCGTGCGAATTCATATCAGATGAATTTGAAGGATGTTCCAGTGCCTCGTATTGTCAATTACGCAAGAGCTCTGGCACAGTGTTAGTGTGATTCCATGTGATACAGTGCATTGACCTGAAAAACGAATAGAGCCCATACGACAACGAGCGGGAATGTTCTTAGGAAGGATATGGACGCAAGAAGGGAGTATTGCCAAGGGGGATCAGAGTACTAATAACCATGTATTTTGTTAGAGTTTTATAGGTTTGAATTAGTTTAGAAAATTGGAGCTCATCTTTCTTTTATTTTATGATGACCTTTTTGATCAAAATATGGTGTGTTTTTTACCAGTGTTATGAATTGAATTATTCAATCGTCTTTGGCTGAGGATAAAAAATAAAGACTGATCCCTTGAAACTAAACATTCTGAATAAATTTTGAGAGTATGTGTAGTATTTAAGTCTTATTATAAAATATTTTATTACATTAGTATATGTTAGAGAGAAACGTTGGTGAGAACTAGGGAAAGATTTGTACGACACAAAACAGAGCGAATAATTATCAATAAAATGCTTTTAATTGTTTGTAAAGTGACCTAAGGGAAAAGAAAAATGACGTAAAATATTCCTCAAAAGCAGTTCAGATTAACAACTGAATCAGTTGGATATAATTTTGACGTAATCAGAGCATCTTCCTTTCGTTTAAGTGAATGCAGATTGCAAACTGTTGATTTGGTCTGTTCTTTACCAGGAAATATGTCTTTTTTTTTCAGAATAGCTGCTTTCCATTATCACGAAATCGGGAGAGCCGACAATGGTGTTGATAGGCGTGGCAGGAACCTTGTATTACATACTCACAACGGCTGACTATACAATTTATGAGCGAAGAAATCGAATAAGTTACTCGGAAACTGTGCATTAGATTTCATTTAATTTGATTTATTTTCACAAAGATCAGTAATATAACTGTATTTGACGTATGGGAGAGAACATTTGTAGCGTCTCGTAAATATTATCAGAACCAAGATATCACCATTAAAATAATGATAAAATCAATGAAATCAGCAAGAAATGCCTGTAAAACATAGCATGCCGTATTTGTCGAAATCAACGAAAAACAAAAAAAAATGTAATTCAAAACGGGCCATTTCGTTTCGTAACATAACATCAACGTCATAACATAATATTAATGTATATAAACTAAAATTCATTGTTCTCAAGTAAAAAGAAAAAAACTGGCATTTCATTTAAATCCGCCCCCTTGCGATAACTCTTGACACAGTGTAAACAAAATCAATTTTATTTACCAGCTAATCGACAAACTGTGTTCAACTGTCAAAGTAAACTCGCCGAATAACCAGAAGAAATAAACGAGTTGCTAATGACCAGGTAAAAATCGGAATATATTTGGTAACACACATTTTTTCAGTTCTTTACTTCATAAATTCAGTTCTATACTTCGGTTATAGAGGATACGAGAACGTCTGCCCTAATTATAACACCAGTAGTGTGATTTATAAAGTAAAATAAACTAGTGATGCTACAGAATAGCACAGACTTCCTCGAACTAGTTCGTTTCTGTATTTCTTTGTTCTATATTTTAGACTATATTTTCGGTTTGACTCCACCCTCTTCCCACCAAAAGATAATTTTTCACATTTTTTTGAATTTTGAGTATCCCTAATGATTGAACTGTGACTTTAAAAATGCTATAGAAATATATAATATCGTCATCCATGTATATTTTCTTTAAAAAAATAAGAAACTACCGTTTGAGTATATTTGAAAATGCAGAACGGCGACCTCAGTTTTTCAGAATACTTTTTAAATTTGATATTCCTCGATTGATTTGGCTGATGTTGCGGTTCCTTGAATTTGAAACCAATATTTTAATTTTGGGGGTACTTTACATAAAGTACCTGGGACATTCTTAAATTTTCAAAAAATGGCTCCATCGTTTTTTATTTAATTTTTTGTTGGGTAGTGTATAGAACATTTGAAAGAATGGTGCAGGTCTCATTTTCGTTAAAAACCCTGGTTTTTCGAAAACTACAAACATTCATTTTTTCGGCGACTTTCTGCAACTATGTCATTTATGACAATGACTATACAATTATGAAGAGATTTGTCCCTTTAAGAAATGCGTTCCTTAAAGATAGATGCAATATGGACATATACCAATTTTCGAAAGTTTATTTGTCGCCTAAGTTTGCCTGAAATGTATGCCATTATAAAATTTGTTTAAACAATTTGTTTAAACAATTTGTTTATAAAAACCACATCAATAATTGTCATTAAATTTTTAAATTGATTTGACATGGATAACATGTACAACGCTTAAGGGAATTAAGGTGGTCTAATGTTCGTTAAAAATTCTGATTTTAGAAAATTTTAAAAACTCAAATTTCTTTCGGCGTCTTCCTGTAACTACAATTATGAAGAAAAAAAATTTTCTTAATGAAATGTACTTATTCAAAACCCATTTTCAAATAACGTCATATTCAAGTTTTCGAAAATATGACTATTTGTGATATTTTGTATCAAATAAAATATAACATTTTTTCGTTAAACTATGTTGTTATAAAAGCGGAAGAGAATACTGTGTTTAAATTTAAACCTTAGATTCTTTAGATAGTTTAGATACCTTTGATATTTTAGAACGCTTAAGAAAATAGTGGAGGTTTGATGTCCTTTGAAATATATGATATCTCGAAAATTGAAAAGATTAAAACTTTTTTTGGTGTCTTCTTACAACTACAATTGTACAGATATAATTTTTCCTCTTTGAAATATGCTGATTAACAACAGATTTTCAAATAAGGTCATTTGAAAAATAGGAGGGTTTTTTTGTGTAATTTGGCGTCAAAGATATGCTTTCTCTGCGAATTTCCTCTGTTTCTGAAGATAATTTGAGGTGTTGGAAGCTATTGCTATTCTTAAAAAGGGGATTGAAAAGTGAATTGAAGGAAAGTAATAAAGTAACTTGAATGAATAAACTACTTCTGCGATTCAAAAAATTGCTGATTCAGTTATATTTAATTTGCAAAAATTAAAAATTATTACTGTTCCTGGTAATCAAAATAAACGCAGGTATGCACCACAGGCACATCGTTTGAATTCGTGGGGTTTGGATTATACTAGTATTATTTCTAATACTTTGCATGAAAGAAAAAATTTAACTGGCTGAGTTGGGAAACAATGCAGCCTTGAAAATTTCAAAAGTTCGTTGTTGAAAGGCGACTAGATACTGTGAAATGTCTTGAATTCTTATCTTTATGAGGCTCTTCAGTTGAATGTTGAAAAGAAAGATAACGTTTAATATTATTTAATCATTAAATCTATTTTAAATTGCCTCCTTTAATTAAGTTAAATGTGGAAACGAATAGTTGATTTTGCTTTGAATAATGCGTAAATGAGTAATGCATGAAAAATCAATGTGTTTGGATAAATATCAAAATATTCTACTATATTTTTCTTTTCATTTTTATTTTTTTACTAGCGGTATCAATAATACTAATTTCCAAATGTGTAACCCATACAAATTAGAACTTACAGTTGCTTGTTGCAACACATTGTAAGACCGCACTTACAACGGAAGGCGATAATGACGGCCACTGTGCGTTTGCGATAATATGAACTAATAATTTTATTGAGGGCTAATAATTTTATCGAGACAAACTTAGGCATTAGTGGGATCAGCATACATTTAATTTTGCTGAACATTTGACTCTCAAAAACATTTGTTCACGTTGGATCCCACACAAGTTGTCAATCGCCCAAGAAAGGCTTGTTTGGTTTGGTCGAAAGAAATGCTCAAAAATGCCTTCACGGTGCTTCGAAACACGTCAATGACCTAGTGACAGGTGATGGATCGTGGATTTACGCAGCAGTAGACTGTATGTGTGTTTCAAGTAAACAGCAGTCGACAGCATAGGTGTTTCAAGATGAGCAAAATCCAACAAACGTTGTTGTCGCACGAAGCAGTTCCAAACTGATGGTTGCCTGTTTTTTCGAAAAAACGGAACATGTCGCAACCGTACCACTAGGACAACGCAGAACAGTCAATTCTGAGTGGTACACAACGATTTGTTTGCACAGTTTGTCTTCCAACAAAATCAGGAAAATCAACCGCCGAAGACGGATCTGTCTTCACCACGCACAATGCGAGCTCTCACACTATCGGCCCAAACAACTGCAATTTTTGAGCACCCAAAACATCGATTTGATGAGCCGTATAGTCCTGATTTTGGCACCGAATGACTTCTTTTTATTTCCATACGTAAAAAACAAACTGAGAGGTCGACGTTTTTCGACACCTGAAGAAGCGGTTGCGGCATTCAGAATGCATGTTTTTGGAGATATCTCAATCATGAGTGGCAAAAGTGCTTCGACAATTGGTTTCAAACACGCGTGCAAAGTGATATTCATGGGGAATATTTGAAAAACATAAAGTGATTTCGATCATGAACATTTGTTGTTGTTTTCTAGTCATGAAATATAAAAGGCAACACTCGTATATATGTATATGTATATGTATATGTATATGTATATGTATATGTATATGTATTGTATATGTATATGTATATGTATATGTATATGTATATGTATATATATATATGTATATATATATTATATATATATATATATATATTATATATATATATATATATATATATAAACATTTTCTAGGTGATGATAATGTGAATTTAATTTAAGTTATTTATTTAATGAATACATTCAATGTCAAAATCTTAAAGTAAAAAAAATCACTCTTGTACGTTTTAATAATTTAATGTTGTTTCGAACTTTATTTACTAAATAATTACAAGATGTTGTCATTGCCAACAATGTTTTTTAATTCAAAAGCAGCTTTCGATGGCTTAGCCATCATCATCAGTTGTCTGATACAAGAAAACACAAAAAACAAAAAACATTAACTGAATTAACAACAGATTATGATAAAGGTTACAATAATTTACAAATTTTTTGGAAATATATTTGACAACGGGAGAAGAGAAAGTGGTGGGGGGGGGTTAAGCCATTAATACTAAAGAAAAGCGAATGAAATAGAAATAGGACACGTAAAATTATTTTTAATACAGAAAACATAGAAATGTAAGTTGAGCCGTTCCTTACCTGCTAGATGGAAGCCACACAACGACTACGCGGGGTCGAGCGAGCCGAGGGGCTTAAGTACCCGGCCGTGGGGTGGAGGAGGGCAATGGCCTGGGTGCGGTGCGCTGTCACCGTGCCGCCCCGGCAGGGTGTGTGTGGGATGGTGTCTAGTGGTAATTTTAGTAAAGAAGAAGGACTATTGTTTATGTTTTCATTTAATAAGTTATATTTAAATGAATGTGTAGGTTTTCTAAAAGTTTAGTCTGGTGTGGTAGTGTTTTCTATTCAGTATAACGATTGTCTGTGTGTGGATTGAATGTATGCGCCTGTCTGGAGTAAATGATTGGCAAAAGTGAGATTTACAGGTGTTGTTGTTTCCAAGCATGTATGTGTTCCTTGATTCTGGTATTGAAAATTCTGCCTGTTTGACAATATATTTGGCTTCGCAGTCGTGGCAATTTAGAGAATAGACGCCGCTTTTTTTCTAGAAGATATGTGTGTTTTTGGGGGGACAGCATTTTTTTGAGGGAATTCTGTGATTTGAATGAAAACTTTTATACTGCTTTGTGAATAGTTTGTGTGCGACTTTTTCTGAAAGGGGTCCAAAATAAGGTAAGCAAGTGATACTTGTCGCGTGTTTTTGTTATAGGAAGAAAGTGTAGCTGTACATTTTTTGTTTTTTGTTTTGACTATTTTGCGGGCGTAGTATGTTTGTTAATGAGTTCTTGTACTGTAACCGTTAGACATAGCAATGTGTTTTTGATGGTGTGCATTCTTCCAGAAAATGAGATTTTGTCAAGGGAGGCTCAGTAACTCTGTGTATCATGTAGTAAGGAAGGCGGAATGTTTATGTTTGAATAGGATGTTGTGAAGAGTTGTGGGATGACAGTGCTGTGTATGTCGCGTTTCTGAAAATGTTGAAAGTATGTTTGTTTTCGGATATGTTTATATTTAGGTCTAGGAAATTGAAGCATTTGTCTTCTTTCTGTTAGTTCTGTGGGTGATTTGAATAGTTAGGCTGTGTGCTGTTTGAAGAAAGTCAGTAAACAGGTCAATTTGGTCTAGCTCGTACCGGTCCAGAGAACAAGGATGTCGTCTACGTAACGGTGCCAATATTGTCCACATTAATGTGCAAAAAATTTGTAAATTATTGTAACCTTTATTCATAATCTTGTTGTTAATTCACGTTTAATGTTTTTGTTTTTGTGTTCTTCTTGTACAGACAAACCTGATGATGATGCTAAGCCATCGAAAGCTGCTTTGAATTAAAAATATTGTTGGTGGCAATGACAACATCTTTATATTTTAAAAATGCCAAAGATATCGCTTACCACAACACCTATTTTATTTACTCATGGCTGTCCGGTGACGCCACGTCCCATGGCCGAAGGCTGCCGACGGTCGCAGAATGGCGACCGAAACGTCGGCCACCTTCGCCATGGACGCGGCGTCACCCGGACAGTCTAGTAAATACTGACTCCGGCCGCGGAAGCCTATGCTCTCGTTTCGAACTTTCTCATAAAATTGTAGACAATGTTCTTATAATTAACACTTACAAGCAATCCCGCTTTGATTAACTCTTATGAACACTTATTTCTTTTATCGATCGATATTTTAATCAATATAGAAAATACCCGCTCTATAAATGATGTTGAAGCAGGCATACCTAGAATATAAGACATAATTTTGAACAAGTTGTCACTTGTTGTCACAAGTTGTCATATCTGAACTCATATTTTGGAAAATAAAAGTCTATTTGTCGGTCGTACTGTATTTTGTTTGCCAATCAGGTGAGTTAACAAGATGTTTTAAATGTTGAATTGAATTGAATTGAATTTGCCTTATTTTACGTGGCGAGACTCGGGCCATCAGGCCCGCTCTTCCGTCTGACCACGCAAATTTCGCTACGCTCCTTTCACCAAAATGTTCGGTAATAAATACAATCTCATCAAACAACTTTTTCATGTTATGTTCGAAATATGTAATTGTACCTCAATTTCAGTAAAAATTTCAAATTATGGCAGTTCTGAATTATAAACTTTTATCTTTGACAACTTTTCGATTACAGGCTGTTCATCGAATTCAAATCTTTTTTCCACATAAGACAAGGCTTTGCAATAAACATTCAAAAATTCTTTTTCAAACATTTGATTTTCATAAAAAGTCAACTGCATGACTCCATACACGAAAAACTGTTTCTTTACCCTAGAGGAGAGTTGTTGCTTGTTAATAATTTAATGGGATTTTCAAAAATAGCAAGCAAGTGATTGTCAAACAATAGATAAATCTCAACTGTCGCAAGGAGTTATTCCTTTTTAAAATGCAAAGTATTTTTTAAAGCTACAAATAAGTTATTAACATTACTGTTGAAATATGAAACTAATGCCGGCCATTTTCGTAACAATCTTTCTACACAAGGTTGTAACGATAAACATCAGTACACCGTCAAGTTACAATATGGTGTAAAAAATCAGTAAATGCAACATTTAAAAATCCACAAAAGCTTTGAAATTCACTTCGACGTACTGATGGCATTTTTAAAACAAGGTTTTCAAGGCCTACAGACAAATCTTCCAAAGCATATCTCAACGAATTGTGCAATATGTGAGCGTGACAATTAGCTTTTACAATATTCGGATTTACTTTTTGTAAATTGACGAAGAGCGAATTAATAAGACAGAAATTGGCGTTTGTATTGTCAGCGCTTAGAGTTGTAACTTTTCAAAAATTTAATTTAAATCTTTAAAACAATCATTGATTCAAGCTAACATGCCATCACAAGCTAACATAACGATCAGATTCATCGCAATTTTCGTAAAAATCGATAATATTTTGCTGCAAACCATCTTTTCGTGAAATATACTGTACTACTAGTGGGAAAAAATTCCTATTTTTCTTTTTAGATGCATCAGTAATAATAGAAAAACACGAATCTTTCGTTTTTGTTTTGGTATTCACGTCTTCTAATATTTTTGGTCCTAACACGTTTTCAACAATTGCCTGTGCTCTGTCCTTCTACAAGAAATTTTACAAGTTATTATCTTTTGGCAATACTTCAGGAACAAGTGTCATCAAACATCTAACAAATCATAAGATTGGTCATGTTTTACTGCATGATATATGTGAGCTAGTTCAATTGCAATAACTTGTAATATCTTCAGGAGTATCCTTTTCAATGACGAATTTTTCCATCAATTGATAACTAGCAGATTTTTTCATCATCGAGAGATGATGTTCA
The DNA here is from genome assembly GCA_017312745.1 of Gryllus bimaculatus. Classification (NCBI taxonomy): domain Eukaryota; kingdom Metazoa; phylum Arthropoda; class Insecta; order Orthoptera; family Gryllidae; genus Gryllus; species Gryllus bimaculatus. Next base: position 4,974,300 of record BOPP01000090.1, read on the forward strand.
CTATTTTTATGCTGCTGATGGCAGAGACACCTTTCAATTCAATAGAAAATGTATTTAAACAGTATTTGCACAGGCCTTGAGAATCGTTTACTTTTTTAAGTCACGTATATTCTTGTAACTTGTTGTCATTGAAATGACATTTCCTTTTCATGTTTGAAGTGTCCATTTTTACAACTTTAATATCGAAAATAAAATTGAATATATATCAAAATTTATACAGAAAATAATAATTTTGTATATTAGATCGAGGCAAATGAAATTCCCGGATTATACATGAATATAAATATCGATCATTTCATTTGCAACGACCTAATAATATTTTAAAAAAATAAAGAACTTACAATTCAAATCTGAAAAAATTAGTTTCAAATTCAATAAAAAAAACAGTGCAAATAGAAGGTTTATCCACCTAAAAATAAAATTATGTTGGATTGATATGTGTATTGAGCTAATTTTAGGTTATTTAAAAATATCATTTTTAATATCAGCATTTATTTTATTATAATAATTTTGTAATAAATATTATTATTATTATTATTATTATTATTATTATTATTATAAAAGTAATGTGTATAATTAAATCCAATATTTTGTAACTTACCAATTGTTTGCAAATATTTCTTCAAATAGTTTAAATAATTGAATTTATACTGCACATGTAGTGATTTTGTTATTCGCAAAAAAATTGGTTAAAATACATTTTCTTGGAACCATGCATCATTTGACCATCATAATTCAAATCCAAACGGAGCGATACTAGCTCTTACTGCAGTGGCAAAAAATTGGAAGATAGTAGTAAAAGGCAAATTTTTTTGTTGGGTTGATTAATTCATGTTATGTTATTCTGTTCATAAAATCATATCCGGGTGTTTAGAAATCGATTGTACAGACTTAATATTTTATTTTCAAAGTAGAACACTTTAGGCTTCATTGTAGAACGTAGGGCATTCATTGTAATTGTAGGACTGTCCTACCGAAAGTAGGACGCGTGGTAACTCAAGTGTTCAATCATCAACATAACACTACACTTTCAAAAACGTAACGAAATAAAAAAAATCCTTTGTTTTGTATTTTAGATACTGCCATAAGTAGTAGTGATTAACCTTCTTACCATACGTTTCAGAAATTACTTCAAAGTTCGGAAAAAATCGTTTTAGTCGTTTCTGATATAACCGATTCTAGGAGTATTTTAAATAGATATAAAATTAATGGTATTAAGATATTGTTTTGCAGCTACATTTCAAGTACAAATAAATCGTGAAAAAATAAGATTTCAAAGTTATCAAATTAAAAAATACTATTTACAGGAATCATTTAAAAATTATTAAAATTATTCACAATATTAAGTGAAACTAATTTAGCCAGTCTTCCCGATTTGTGTTATCTCCTGTTGACTTTCACGATATCGAAATTAGAACTCGCAATGCTCCAGTTGACTCGGCCTCCCATCTCGTGGCAGAATGTAGTATTTCATGAGAATTGGGCGATATCTAGCAGCCAATTGTCGAATCAACGCAGCAACAATGCCGATCGAAGACAACCTCGCAATGCTGTAATTGTCATTTCCTCCCCTCTAGTGACAAAATGTAGCATTTTGTGGGAATAGGGCGATGTCTGGAAGCAAATACTGAAAACATCACAGCATGGAGACATACAACGTCAATGTCTAATTATCGTTTTACATCGAAGTAACGTTTTTATAATGGAATATATATCATGCTACTTACGAGTACACAAGTAACTATTGCCGGTGTCATCGTCTTCCAAACTATATTACTGATAATTCAGAAAACAAACACTCAAACAAACTTTTTTAATAGATTCAAATCAGCTTGTTACTGTTGTACAAAATTAATGTCCCAACACTATCCAGCTAAGACTGACATAGTAATATAGAATAACAACAACAATAAGAGTATAAAACAACTAATTTTAATGTTAAATTCCTATTATCAAAAAATTACAAATTATTTAATCTATTTTGAAAATTTTTATCATACTGACGGAAAGTCTCCAGCCCCGTTGCATGTAATTTGTTCTACTTTTATTGGTCTATTTACAAATGAGAATTTACCTACATTTTTTCTGTTTTCTTTACCAAATTTTCGATCTATGATCCTTCCGTTGGACATATGTCGACTTTAATTATCTTACCGGCGAATTCAATCATGGATGCTTTTTTCTTATAAATTTGGATTATGCAGTTCCGATTTGTCTCTGCACTTTTCCAAAGTTTTCCAAGATATACATTCAGAATTTGCACGTTCTCCCTTTAACAAATTTTAAAACGTATTTTAGTACTTTTTGGAGTGATTATTTGCCAGAAACGAAGTTGGGCCTAACAAACGGAGCCATATCCCAGTATGGGCCGTACTAGAGATACGTACCCATATTCCTTTGATTTCCGACCTTCTTTCCTACGCACCCTAATAAGAAAATGCAATGCCATCCACGTCTTTTTCCCTATCTAATTTACATGTTCTGCCCATCTGAGATTCTCATTTAGTACAATTCCCAAATATTTACAGCATTTAGCCCAATGTAATTTTCCAATTCATATTTGATATCGTCGGTCTTGTAGAACGCGCGAATATATATATATATATATATATATATATATATATATATATATATATATATATATGAATTTTCTCTATCACTTTCGTTCTTGATTTCCCGATAAGCTATACAAGCATCTGCAAAAATACAATTTCTTTATTCAATTCCATGCCAAATGTCATTAAAATTATGCTAGAAAGAACAAAGGTTCTAAGACGCTTTTCTGAGGCACTCGAGGCGTTAGGTTAAAATTTATTCTGCAGATAAATGCGGCTACATGAATAAAAAGTACCAAGAAATTCAAAATTATAATTTACTTTTAGGTTACGAGATAAAACTCTCACTAATGTTACTAATAATTTTAGCTCGTGTCATGAAAATTCGACTCTTCCCCCTCTCGCTTTGCCTCTCTCCCTGAAGCATTGCCGTGGGAGACGCCAGATCTTCTACGATCGCTTCGGATGACATACGAGGGTCTGTGTTATCGCTTTCTGCTTACGGAGTTAGGACAGGTGTGACAGGACGAGCGGATCCAGCCAATTATTTTTCTGGAGTCATCGTATATTTTTGTAAATAATAAATGTATTGGTCATTGTATTGTATATTATTTACAGATTCACTAAATGAACTTTTTAAAGCAGATAAATGGCGTTTTGAGATCAAAAATCGAGTTGTAGGATAAAAGAGCTCGTGCGTATACTCCGCTCATTCTTTCCGGTATGTGTTAAACGGAAGACCTTAGAGTAAGGTGGAATGATAACGGAAGACCTTAGAAGTTAAATATATCTAAAATAAGATGTGAGGAGATAGAATAATGGTGATATTTACAGAATTATTTCAATTTTTTAAAAACAAGTTCCTAATCGGATTCGAGATTTGAGTAATGTCTCAAACAATTTTAAGGCTAAATGTCCCGACACTAGTACAATTTGTGCCCACCACGTGACAGCACCAAAATAAGTAAAATTTACTTTACCGATAACG
>BOPP01000090.1:5008050-5036333 GCA_017312745.1 Gryllus bimaculatus
TTAGGAGATAGATTTATATTGATCTGGATGATTTTGACAAGGTACTTGATACTTCACTAGTATGCCATCAAGACACTATATACCGTTTTTACCTTTCCACTGAAAATGTTCTATGATTCCTATGCAAGGAAGAAGGCCACATTGCTAACCAATGTCCCCATCATCAAAATCATACCAATAACAGAGTCTTTTTAGCAAATGGAAACCAAGCTGCACCTAATACCAATATACAGAATTCTTCGATTACAGAGCCCCCCTTTAATGTCAACACGCATTTTCTAAATCTCCAAAAAAAAACACCTTACTGATTCCCAAATGAAAATCAATCTGTATTCAGAAGTAGCCAACAGAATTCTCCAACTTCTGTTCTCTCAATTAATAACCTCACTGCCCCTAACCTCCAAACCCAAAGACCGTCCAGCTATACCCCCTACAACTAATAACCAATTTGCACCTATTAATCAACAGGAACCTGCTAATGACATAATGACAATATTTGTGTATCTAAATTATACAAAAGAGGTCTGACTTCTCTCATGACTTCTCCCATGCTTCTGAAACGGCAAGTACCACAAACAAAGCAAATAGAGACGAAACCCTGAAACAACTTAAGATGAAAATGAAGAAAAATCTACATGACTCTGAGAAAACTGAAATAATTAACAGTAGATCTATATAGGAACTAATATTTCTTCTAAATTCAATTATTGAAAACAATCAATGCAAATATCCTATTATCTACCATAAATTTAAATCCTTCTTAGAAAATTCTTTTCATACTGCTGACAGAATCCTCATAGCCAAAGATTATTCACCAAATGTATTAACCCCCATCCAAATGAAGACTAATAAGTACACACACCTTCCAAATAAAACAATAAAAGGAAGATTTACCAGATTTTTGAAATATATAAAATCTCTGCTACCACTTCCTGAGGAATCAAGTACTGAACAATCAGACACCAGTGCAGACGTCAGCTACAAGTAATATGAAGAGATTTCTTGAAAGTACTAAAGTCAAGTAAGTACGATTCATTATCGTGACTTGCGAGACGCGTAGATGGCCTCAAAGTAGAGCGGCTTCATACAGGGAACGTTAGTGGTATGTTGTGGTGTGGTAGCCGTTCTTAAATTATCTCTCCTTGTAGTGATCTATTTATTTAGTTTATTGTGAGCAGCGTTGTTGTTAAATTGAGACTACGGTCTAGATTGTTAATAAATTACTGTTTTACAAAACACTCTCGTCTGTGTTCGATTACACCCGTATGACGCCACAATATATAAGTGTATATATATATATATATATATATATATATATATATATATATATATATACACACACTTATATATTGTGGCGTCATACGGGCAGAACCTTAGAAAAAATTATTTGAGTATCTGTAATATCTATCATCCCAATACTTATAACTTTACAGAAAATGAAATATTCAAAATCATTGATCAACTACGTAAACCCTTTATTTTGATAAGGGATTTTAACGTCGCAGCATAATGTACCTTATAAGTAAGACAGAAAAGAAAACAAAAAATATTACAATTAATAAATAATTCTTAACAAAATCAATACTCTCACCTTAAAAATACACATTAAAGGGTCAGTGGCATTGACCTAAGAATGTGTTCTATTGTTTCTAAATTGGGCTGGAGTAACATAGTGGACCTGCGTGGAAGTGACTATTTTCACATGCTAACAATAATAATACCTCAGTGACTACCTGCATTAACTATTCTCCAAGATGGAAATTCCTATATGCGACCTTTGACAGGCACGAGGAAATATTATCTACAAAAATAAATCAAATTTGCATACTACAAGAAACTACAAGAAAACAGTCGGAGAAACAATGCCAAAAATTCAGAAAAACTAGTAAGGAAACAACTCCCTTGGTTGAATGAAGACTGCAAAAATGGTTATAAATTGTTCAGACTCTCGTTCAACAAATACTAGAGATATCCAGCCATAGAAAATATATATTAAATATAAAAGAAGTCGGTCAAAGTCAAGACGAATATACAAAGAAAATAATAGCCAGTCCTGGATTGACATCATCTCTTATACAAATTGCTTCTCTAACCTAACCGACAATTGGAATAAAATTAAAGCTATCAATGTCACAAGCAGTATATCAAATCTAAATTTATCTTACACAACAACCAGATTACCTCTTCAAGCGACAGTAACTTTAACGCTGAATTCTAAGCATACAAATCTAATTCGAATATAGCAAAGAAAATAATTATCTAACGGAATTATTCTAGTAATTCTACATTAAACTATATCGTACAAGTAAAAGAAGTTGAAATTGTGCTTATTCGAAATAGAAATTCAATTGGACCACATGGAATATATAATAGCAGCTAATACATAATAGCATAGAATGCATGGAATACATAATAGTTTAACTAACTGTAGACAAATGGTATTGAATATGTAACCCAACTCTTCAATGAAATAATAACCATCGGTGAATTCTCTAAAAAAGGGAGAGAATCCATAGTTATCCCCATTCTTGAACCTAACAAAGATCTAACTAACCCAATTAATTACAGAAATATATCCTTAACGTCCAACCTCTGCAAATTACTGGAAAAATTGTCAGTAAAAGAATTAACTGTTACCTTGAATATTATATTAAAATTTCACCATTCCAAAGTGGTTTCAGACGAAATCGTCCTACAACTGACCATCTTGTAAGCATTCCTAGTGACATTTGTGATGCTTTTATAACAGAGCAACATATATTGATTGTTAGTCCTGATATGGAAAAGGCTTAAGGGGTAAAATATTAAAGCATCTCAAAAATTGCTCCAAATCATTTAAACGAAATTCAAGATTTGTCCAATATAACATGTTTCAAAATCTTGAAAAGCAAATCGGAATCCATAGTTTTCAAAAACCTTACCTGATCAGTAAAACCTTACAATAGGCACAAAAACTAAAATGTTGTAGTATAATCAAAATCCAAGGAATATTATTTTGTAGTAAACTAAAATGGATACCACATATCAGAAATTTAAAAGATGAATGCCTTCGAACAATGGCTATAAGAAAAGCCATTTCATCAACACCGTGGGGAGCCGATAGAAATGTTAAGAGCGTAGGCTTCCGCGGCCGGAGTCAATATTTACGACCGAATCCTCGCATCTCCGCGCATTCGCCCGCTCTTCGTCCTGAGGAAGGTCGCAGAATGGCGACCGAAACGTCAGCACCTTCGCCATGGACGTGGCGTCACCCGGACAGCCTAGTAAATAATGATAGAAATGTTACACTTTCAACTAGTACATTGGACACACACATATTCACTGAATACTCTCGTAAAGAAATTGGATCTGGCTGTGTAGTACAAATAAAAGAAATACTATTACCGTGAAGGTTAAATGATAATTTCTTAATTTTTTTCAGTGAAGCATATGCCATTCACGATTGACATTTATTCAAGAACAATCCGAAGAAAAAATTGTTAGTTTTTTTTACAGATTCCAATAGTGTGTGAGTTAGCTTAGTCAAGAAATAATTATAAACGTTGTCATAGCCAACAATAGTATTTAATATAAGAGCAGCTTTCGATGGCTTAGCCATCATCATCAGTTGTCTGCTGAATGGAAGCCACAAAAACGACTACGAGGTAGGCCATCTCAGCATTTGCTCGATGATCAGGGAAACTGGACGAAAACCTGATCGAGATGGGGTCATTGACACAGAAACTGAAGTACAACACTTGATACAGGTTCTTTATTATTATACAATCCAAGGGGTATATAATACTTAAATGTGATTGTTAAAATTAATATTAATATCTTTTTGGATGCTCGGTATAGTCTCTGATAGTATTGAAACAATTGTGCAGCAGAAAAGATTTTATTTGGGACTTAAACTTTTGTATCGAATTTAATCGTTTAATGTCATTTGGCAAAGTGTTGTAAAATAATGTACATGTATTATATATGAATTTTTATAGTGAGCTGTTGATACTGTCACTTGATGAATATGATTACTACGTCCAGTGTTGTAGTTACAGACAACGGCGTTCGCTAAAAATATATTCCCGCCTGTAAGTAAGTCATTTTTGACAAAAAACACTCATTCATATATGAAGAGACAAGGTAATAGTAACATAACTAGAGTAATAAAGAGAGTATCACGTGGGTGGAATTTACTTATTAAGCGTACAATTCTTTTTTGTAATCTAAATGTCTGGGAGCTATAAGATGTATTCCCCCAGAATATTATGCAATATCTCAGGCGGGAATGAACATTCGCGAAATATACACAACGAGCAGTGTGTAGGCTGACTGAATTCGACAGAATTCTGAAAGCGTAGCATAAAGAATTTACTTTTGAGTTCAATTCATTTAAATGGACATTCCATTTATGGTTTGACTGAATTGAAAGACTTAAAACTGTTGTTACCTTAACATCAGTCAATGGCACACCGTTCATTTTCAGTGAAAGAGAGAGCTGTTTATTTGAAACGGAATACTGCATTGAAACAGTTTTCTTTTCATTAACTATTAATTTGTTATTACGGAACCAATTTGAAATATCTGAGATTGTATCTCTTACTATCCCAGAAATTCTTAGCAACAAACATCACACTGAATATGTCTTATAATTTTTCAAGGAAATTAACCGTATCAGTATGCTATAAAAGACTGTATCTGTTAAGCAGCAATATTATAAAAATGTAATGTCAAATAATGTATTGTAATGCACTATATGTATTCTGATTATTGCTTATGTTCTGTTGCTATTGAATATGATTGTTAATGGTCGTCATGTAATGTTACTCTTATTTTGAAAAATTATGTCTTTATGCTTTAGCTTTAAATGATATTATATATACTGTAGTACCTTGTATACATTGTATTTTGATTGTGGTTGCTAATGATCTGGAAGTTCATGCGACCAATTAAATAAAGTATAATTTAAAACAACTCAGACGTCTAAACAAATAACAATTTCGAATTGTTCCAGATGTTTCGCACGCTGATAAATAACATGGGCTTCGCGATGTTTCTCACTTTGCAATGTGCATTTAACGATATTTCGCACTCTGAAAAAATGGACTAGTTTGGACACGGAAATCAAGTGGTAGAAAACGTGTTTCGCGCACGTCGTGTTAAAAATACGATTGCGAGCTTTAATGAAATGTCAGATTAGGATGTGGCAATAGTATTGCGTCTAGCGAGACGGCATCTTCAGTTCCGTGAATTACGTCTCATTGTTGGGATCTAATTTAGCTGTATGAAACTCAGCTATGATTGTCGTCGACCTGGATGGCCGAGGTGGCCAGAGAGTGAGCAGGTGGCCAGTTTTACAAAAAACTATGACTGAGATACGTTAATTTGGAGAGAAATTGCGGTATACATAGAATTACGTAACCATTACTAAGAGAGAGAAAGTATATGCTGTTTTAACACCTCTAGTTTTTAAGTTGCAATATAGACCATTCGCAGAAGATGAAGTTAGAAAGAAAAACATGAGGAATAAGTACTTATATTACTGGTGCGGGCTGCACATGTGCCGCCAAACTTTCAACTTCGCGTAATGTTCACGATTAACAATGCAGTGAGGACGTCTCTAATGTTGAACTCACGCAAGACCGATTTTACTTGTGCGTTAATTTCCTGGCTTTAATAATATGTATAGTATGCCTCAGCCTTACATTCGAGAGTCACTCACATCGCCTTCGTATGGATTATTTAATAATTTATATTCTTCTTTGCCCCTCGCTTGGGAGCCACCATAACCTTTAGATTGATTCTATGACTATTGCTTTCCGTAATTTAATTATTCGGTAAAATACAATGTGGCTAGACGTTTACGTAATTAATTTCCATCTCTACTACTATTATTTTTCCATTTTTTGTATTTAATTAATTAATCCACCGGGTCCACACAAGATATAGCGGAATAAGGTAGGTGAAATTGGCACACGACCGAACTAGAATAGGCTGCTATTATCTTATTCTAATTCCTATCCCAATCTGGAAAACAATTATAATAGTTTATATAATCATAGTGACGTAATATCAAAAAATGTCTTTTTCGCCCTTTTCCCACTTCTATATCTCACACTCTTGTATCTCGGCGGAATTTCGATTTATTCGCATGTAACATAACGAACTCAATTCTTTAGATAATTTTCAAAGATATGCACTAATTTCTTAAGATACTACGAAATTTGTTTACAACTTTTTTAGAATTTCAAGGCAAATACATGATTTGGGAACAAAATGACTATTTTCATTGGATTCCTTTTCCAAAATACATAAATATTCGTCTGTAAGATTCAATTTCACTTTGTGGCCAAAACCATTTTCAGACTTAGAAACGAGATATTCAAATATCTCAATTAATTTATTTATTAGAAATGAACCATTCTGTATTTAATATTTTTCTAAGCAATTTATTTTGACTTGTTTAAATTATATTCAGGTGAGTTTCTCCTGAATAAATACATTTCACTTACTTGGTCCAGAAAAATATTAGAGGAAATCGAATGACTGAATAATATAAAAGAATTTCACAATAAATTATTATTTTATAATTTATATTTATTAATAGAATTAATTCAGAAATTTTGGTTTCGTTTGCATTTTGATTGCTTGAAAATATCGGGAACATTTTAAATAGCAATGATTGTCTGGTTTATTAATGACGGGTATCTTTTATTAGTTTCTCACGCATAAAGCCTGTTTTACACGATCATTTTTTCATCATTTTTCGCCAATACAGAAAACATACAGACCAGACTGAATGTAATTTGTACGAAAAAATGACGCATGCTTCGTGTTTCGGTACAGATTTCACCCAGTTTGACTACCGCGCTCCTGGCGGCACATTACAAAACTGTATTTTAATATTGTCGAATTCGTGCTCGGTCCTATTTTAACCTAACTTAATTTGTTACCACAGATGCGATGTTCAAATGTTTGAACTTCAGCGCTATATGGGGCGTCCGGAGAAAGTATATTCTTCATGATTACATACAAAGACAGAAATTACCTTGCAAAACGCTGGAACCACTCTAATCCAGTTTCGGCACCGAAACATACTGCGTAGAAACGAACGTTCTTTTTCCATCCACTTTCTGTACAGAAAAATGATGAAAAAAGGATGCAAAAATGACTGTGTAAAACAGGCTTAAGAAGGAACGTAAAAACGTTATGTAATGCCCAAATACGGCAAATTTTCGGCAGAAAACTCTTATTGCAGGGCCCTGGTAACGAAAAAGTGGATAAATCCATTTGCCAAATTTAGGAGAAAATCCTGTAACACGTGGTGTCGACAGAAATCATATCTTGTGGCTCCTTGATACCGAAAAGACAATTGATGCAAAACGTATGTCCGTCCGTTTGTCCGTCTATAAACGTAGCGGCTAAGTTGTTCATCCATTTTTCTCTTGTATCGATATTCCCCGAACGATCTGGTTGTTGTCGTGGCCACTTGAATTAGAAATTGATATTTTAATCCTGGGGGTTACTGTGCATGATGCCCCTGGGAAAATTTTAAAAAAATTGAGCCATTAATTTTGATTAAATTTTGTCGGTGGATAATCTAAAGGATATTTAAGTAAATGGGGCAGGTCTCGTGTCGGCTAAAAACGCTGATTTTTCGAAAATTGAAAAAAATCAAATTTTCTTTCGGTCTCTTCCTACACTTAAAATATTAATGATAAATATTTTGTCCCTTAATAAAATCTGTTCCCTGTAGATTGATTTTGAAATAAAGTATTGTATAATGTTTTTTAATATTTGAATATTTTTGCGTGGAATATAAGCAATTTTTTGTTTTTCTTTCAACAATTTTGTTCTCAAAAAGGTCTTTATTGTTTTTTAATGAAATTTTGTCGGTAGATAGTGTAAAGAATGTGTAAGAGAATGGTGTATGTCACATGATGGTTAAAAACGCTGATTTTTCGAAAATTGAAAAAAAACAATTTTTTCGGTGTGTTTTTACAACTACAATTATAAAGATATATTGTTTCTTAGTGAAATGTGTTCACCAATAACAGATCTTGAATTAAGGTCACGTTCAATTTTTGAAAACATGAGTATTTTTGGCAAAATTTTGTATCAAACAGACACTTTTTATTTTCTTTAAACCACATACTCTTAAAAATCCAACGATTTTTTATTAAACTTGGAAACTTAGATAGCATAAAGGGCGCTTAAGAGAATGGTGCACGTTGCATGTTCTGTAAAATTCTTGAGTTTGCGAAAATTATAAAAAAATCGGGTGTTTGTGAAGATACAATTGTGAAGATTTTTTTTTAAATGAAATGTGTATATCAAAAATAGATCTTTAAATACGGTCACGTTCAATGTTTTGAAAATATGAGTATTTTTTGTGTAAAATGGTGCCCGCTGCTATTTACTGCGCTTCGTGAACGATTCTACACAGTTCGTAAGTCAGAATTTGTAATAGTCCGGCTCGAGCCGTCGAGGCGAACACTTCGCGCTGAGTCAGCTCTTATCTTCTCTTATCGCAGATCACATTGCAGTGGTCTCTTTGCTAGTGCCAAGAGTGGCTAGAGCAGTGAAACATCTAACGAATAGTCTCTTTTCTTTATAAAGTGCAAAAATCAATAAGTGCGATCAGTTCGTGGTTAAAAGTTTATGCTCTGGTCTCGGCCAGAGCATTATCCAGTGAACAACCGGTGATTAACGCGCATTGACTAGTGCCCTCCACGATGGACTACGATCAGATGAATCACCAAAGAAAAAGCAAAAATTTCAATTTTAAAAAGCAATACAAAAATCGCGTACTCAGACTAAAACAAGACTAATTTACTAGCCAAACATTTTCAGAAAACCTTCACGCCTAATCCAATTAGTAACAACCAGTTCAACAATTACATTTTACTTGAATCAGCGAATCAAGTTGCAACTGTCCCAGGAAAAATCAAATTTATCTCACCTTCTGAAGTTAGAACAACAATTAATCAATTAAAATCTATAAAGGCAACAGGATATGATAATATTAGCAATAAAGCCCTCAAAGCACTGACGACAAAGGCAATCGTGGCTTTAACCGCCATTTCCCATTCAGCATTAAGATTAGGCCATTTTCCTAAAAATTGGAAAACTGCTATTATCGTCCCGTTCAACAAACCAGGGAAAGACCCCCAAAATCAACCCCGGATTACTATTTAAACTACAACGTCTGGGTTTACCAAACTACCTCCGTAAAATTATCGACAGCTTTCTAGCATATCGCCATTTCCTGGTAAGAATCAACTCTACTTATTCTAAGCAATGCCAAACTAGAGCCGGTGTCCCTCAAGGATCATGCCTATCACCTTTACTTTTCAGCATGTACTTATCGGTTATCCCAAAACTAGTCAGAAATCGCTGATGATACCGCATTATTCACAGCCCACGAGGCTTACGACAACCTTCAGAACGACTTAACAACATATATCACCTGGTCTAATGGTAACAATATTCCTGGTAACAATATTCACTAAAAAAGTTAAAATGTGCGTGCAGTGCAATCATGCACTTGAAATAACCAATAGATGGCATTGATCGCCAAATTGTTTCAAATTTGGCGCCTTGTTTCGAATAAATCACTGTTGATGTTCCTTGAAAGCATTTCAGAGGAAAGATCACACATTTCAAACCGCGCATAGGAGAGTCTTAATTAATCATATTCTCTTAGAATTCAAACTATAGCATATAAGCCAGCACAGGTGTTGAGCAAAAATTCGGAGCTAAAAGTATACATAAAAATCATCAGACTCAAAAAATGCCAGTCGAAAAACTAAATCTTTCAATAATGAAAGATAACACATAGGATAATCATCGCCACGTAATGCATTGGGTCCCTGCCCGTACGGGCAAAAAGGTTAACACAGACACTCACTGACACAACAAAAAATACTAATGCAAATCATTGCGTGTGAGAAAGGGAAAGGCATTTTTATGCTGCATGCAGTGAGAGCTCCGCGTAATGTAAATGTGCGCCTACGTGTGACTGAGAATTGTAGCCAGCGCGCCCCAGTGTCTGCGGACGTGCGGCACAGCGCGGAGCGGAGACCTGCCGCAAGAGCGAAGCGTGCGGCGCGGGGACACGGCGAGCAGCACCTCACATCGAACGGTAGGCAACACTTCACACTGCAATCCAAATGTCACAAACCATGAGATGCATACTTATAAATTTTCCATCAGCTTAAGTGTAAACCACTTAAGCATCGATTGATATCACTGCAGTGCCCCTGTGCAGATCTCCTGGTCTCAGGGCTCGAGTCCTGACGTTAGCTACGTCTAGTTCACCCTCGGTCCGCGGAAGAATTCTAGCGGCTTGTTGGTTGATGGGTAGGTTTCTCTCACCAACACCAGTCGAATGCCGAATCAAAACAAATTGGTCACTGACGGACGCAGAATCAGCAATCCATCAAAACCTATGTTTTCCACTTCGATATACTTCGGGAGACTTTCTTGTACCAGAAAAAATTACAAAATGTTTGAATGTTTTTGGTTTTAACGCAACAAAGATTAAGCACAATGTTAAATATCACAAATTACTCTAAAAATGCCCTGTAGTGTATTTTTCTACATACGGTGTACTTTTCTACAAACGTACTGTAGTGTACTTTTCTACAAACGGTAAGAGAATTGCAACGTTTCAAATTTCACTTCAGATTTACTTTCTCGTGTACTACTTGCGTAGTATGTTGTAGATGATCTCACAGGACATATATTCGTATATATCAATTATATTATAATGTTGCACATTTTGATTAGTAATTACTACTGCTGTGAGAAATAAAATCTAATTTTTTTATCATTCACACAATTAACACATGCATATATCTTTCTAACAATTTATTTTCCTACGAATCTACCCTGTAATAACCATTTTTTCTTACTAGTTCTGTATATAGACTTGTGATTTCAAATGTCGCAATGTTAATGTACCCCAAATAGTACATTTTAAACATTACTTTCAATATGTATTTGTAGTAACTCGTGGCTCTACTTCGGCACACACTTTTTCGCACTAATTAGTTTTATAATTTCTTTGGTCTGGGCTGTCTTTGAGGTTTGGCACCACCCACTTCTCAGCTTTCATCTATCGCCACCCGAGGTACATTTTTTCACATTTTCTCAGTATTTCGGTTTCTTACTGTCAGAACCGAAACATGATTTTTAGAATAATGTAGAAGATTAAAACCTAGCAATTTTTGTTGAAAAATGTGGAGACGCCTTAGGGAACTAGTGGTGCTAAACGACACATACTTTTTCGTCTTTAGTAATAGCTATACTTTTACACTAGTCTTGTAATTCGATTTTTTTAATAAATTATAAAAATGAATTAGTGTTTAATCATTTGAAATTTTAGCTATTCCTTTTCTTTTACATGAAGCCCCTAGGTCATTTTCAAAACAAAAAAAATAGCTCCATCATTTTTGATTGAATTTTATTGTTTGATAGTATAAAGGACATTTATTCGAATGGTGCTGGTCATATATTAGTTGAAAACCCTAATTTTTTTAAGTTGCACACATTCAAAACATTTTTAGATTCTAACTTATAACCAGCAAAATTTCTATTTGCATTTTATTCATCAAATTTCAGCTTTGCTGAAAATCTAGTTTATATCGAAGGTGAGCTTTTCTAGGAGTGCGGGTCTCTTGTTAAGAAACTTGTCGCTCGATTTGAATAAACCGCGCTACGCGCCCATGAGAAGTAAGGATGTTTCTAACATTAGTCAACGAGCAAAAGTAACCTGTTACTGTTACGTGATGACAAGGTTCAAGAAGGATTTTTAAGTTTTCAGAATGTATCTTCAGACAGAAGTGCCGTAGCTTGTACAAAGTAGTTTGTGAAACAGTAAATTTGACGCCAAATTTGTAGCTCAGATTTATGATGCAGTTTTGTCAAATCACTTGGGGAGCTTACAGACCGACGTTAAACAAACATACCCAAGTCCAAAGTTCGTTCACTCTTTTGTACACAGACTTAATTTCATTCTTTCACAGCCTATCTCACATTTCAGAGAAAGTAGAATTTTCAAATTACTTTATACTTTTATGATGCCACATTCCCTTTATTAATTGGTGTTATTCACGTCTATTGGTTTTATCCATGTCCAATCTATATCGATGTTCAGGGAAGTGGACGGTGAAATCAGAGTGGTAGGCAAACAGTTCCTACATCTGCTTATAAGTACTACAGGTGGTTCTTTCTACCAAGCTCAGAAAAATCGATGACTGGGATTACTGCGGCTCACCTAACACGTTCCTAGGGTAGAGCTAAACTTAGAATTATCATTAGAAAAATATGCAGATCTCATTTGAAGATGTTGAGCTCCTGTTCGAGTTTGTACCAACGAAGATTTAAGAACGCAAAAACACTGTGACCCAACTGACACTATTCTGAACACAATTTAAAGACTTATAAGAAGAAATGCTCCTGGTAGAAAGTAGCTGCCAAGGCATTCCAAGAGAGAGAGAGAGAGAGGATCCCAGGGAAAAGCGGTTAAGGCGCATGTAAACGATCCGATTGAAAATGCCTTTCTGAAAGATTATCATCTTCTGAATCCTGTTCTTTTCGTCACTGCATTCGAACTGAGGCCAAATACGGCTGCCAATAAAACTACTTTTAGTAGATGGAGGCCCAGAAAGTATGTATACTGCAGATAGTGCAATACAGCGATAGAAACCATAAATCACATTCTCAGTCAGTGCATTTTTACGAACCCAACAAGAATAAACCGTGATGATGAGATCAAGACTCAAACCTGACCTAGTAATAAAAATTCGGGAAGAGGTCCACGAGATTGATGTGACTGTCCACGACGAGAATGGGTCTAGAATTCTGAAAGCAGGGGAGGAAGATTTGGTAAAATACCAACCAGTCATCCCCCTGGCATCCCAACTTCATGAAGTGCTCAACGCCAGAATCCTGCAATGGTGGTTGGAACCTCTGGGGCTATGCCACGATCCACAGTCAGTGCCGTCAAGAGTCTGAGGATGGCGTGTCAAAGCGATATACTATCTCATTAATTGCTCCCAGAATCTCTACATACAATTTGTAGGAAAGGAAATTCATGGTCCCTTGGGGAAGTGTGGGGAACCTAGGGGATCCTACAATGTACTACTACTTGTACAATGCCTAGGAATTACTTAGTAACCACGACTTTAAATGGAAAGTGTATGCTCTTTAATGTGTAGTCGTAAACTACGTTTGGTGTCTCCTTGATATCGAAAAATCGATTGACCGCTAAACGTCTGTGAGTCCGTTTGTTTCACTATGAACAAAGCTAGTAGATAATCCGTACACTCCAATGTAATTTCACCGAAATTGACGCTCTCGATCATCTGACTGATCGTACCCTCTTAGAATTTTAATGGTTATTTTATTTTGGGGGCAATTTGGTACAAGAACCATGAATATTTTCAAGTTTTTGATACACTCTGACCCATCTTTAGTAATTAAATATATAGGAGCCATGGACTCTCGACCACTGCTGCTTCTGTTGGCTGCCCTGCTTACGGGGACCCAGGGCGAAGAAGCCTGGGAGTTTGTTGGTTCGCCGACGGAGCCCAGCCTGCGGACTTTGGAGGAGGTGTTCAAGGAGGCCCCTGGAGCCGAATGCCGTCGCCAAGTCGCTGTCGTCATGGAAGGCATACGGAATCTCACCGTCTGGGCGCTCCACAGTAAGATAAGATCTACTCCACTAAAAATATTGTATTTTTTGATGAACAATATTTATCGATCTTTGTCTTCACTAAACAATATCGATATCTACTATATTTTTGTGCTAGAAAGAAAACGAAAGAATTAGTATAGAAAAACATGTTATATCAAATATTATAAAATTATCAATTCTCCATATAAACATTTCAGCTCTCAATACAACTTGAAAATTCTTTATATCGCATTCACAAAATCTGAATATAATATTAGAATTATTTCCTAAGATTCTAAGAGCTATATTTCTATTGATTTTTATGTGCGTTATATGCATATTATTGTTATTTGTATTTATTAATTAAACCAATATAGTTTTCAAAAATATACTGTTGGCGCAATGTTTAAAACAAAAATTTGTAGGAAAGTATAAATAAAAAAGCCATATGCAATATACATAAATATATATTTTATTTCTTTGTGTATTAAGATATTTTCTCACATTTACTAATATAAAAAGAATGAATTCTCTTATTTAGTTTCCACAGCCTTATGAATGATTTAGTTTTAACAAATTTTGCAATGACTTTTGGAGTTAAATAATTCGGTATAGCAGCAGTTTGAGCTAAATTGTACACTTTTTGGAAAACCATTTTGCAGTATTTTACCACTCAAGTATTTTATTAATAGTAACAATTGGGTTGGGCAAAATACTAAATGTAGTATTTAAGAACTTGACGAAAATACTTTGTAAATACGTATTTAAATACAAACCCAACTAATACGTTTGTTCCATAATTTGGAAAATATTTTTATTTTCAAAGTTTGGGGAAGTTGTCTGGGGAAATTCGTCAATAATGGCGGGGAAAGAGTTCGCAACACGTCTGGCAACTCCACCTGGGGTGAATATTGAAGTTCATGATGAAAAGACTTATACGTCACGAACCACGTTACCACAACACGGGCATTGCGTTTGAAAAGTCAACCCAGACAAGCCTCGACCACATATTTTTTTTGATGCGCGTCGTTGGCAGATAAGCCTATCTGCCAACGACGCGGTGTCACCCGGACAGCCTAGAAGTCATGAACTCGAGCCGCGGAAGCCTATATGTACAGATTAATAGTTTGCTGGAGCACGGTGAAAATATTGGTTGCGCCTATAAGCCGTAGGAAAACAAATATAGATCTGTTCAAATTATTAGATTAGATTATTCAGTTTAAAAAATCATCAAACAATAATACACTATAAACCATGTATCTAATAACATCAAATTAATTATAATGAGTGATGTTACATATTTGCAATGATTGAAACAATTTTTTAAATAAAATCTAGATTTAAATTAAGTATGTTTAATATAACATAATACGTACTAATTTATTTGTCAATAACAATCATACAGATTAGTATTTATTATGGAATGCTTAATTTTTATCAAGAAATTCAGTATGTTTGGAATGCTTTCCACAAGTTTCATGAGCTTCAAGCTAGTGTGCCATAATGAATTGATTTCCTCAATCAACTTATGTTTGTTTGGTTCAAATGTTCTTTTTCAACATATCGTTTATGTCGCTCCAAAGATTTTTCTAGGGATTCATATCAGGACTGTTTCCATGCCATTGATATTTGCCAAAACCTTTTTCCATGAAGCATTTTTGACAGTTTTAATCCGGCAGAGGTCTTGCTCTCCATCTTCGTCTTTACGAAATTCTGTCTCCCTTTCTCTCTGTATCTTTCTGACTCCCTCTCTCTCTCTCTCTCTCTCTCTCTCTCTCTCTCTCTCTCTCTCTCTCAGCCTGACTGTCTGTCTTTCCGTCTGTCCTCGTGTCTCTCAACCTCTATCTGTCTGTCTCTCTGTTTCTTTCTCTCTGCGTCGAAGTCTGCCTCTGTCTCTCTTTTCGCCTATGTCTGTCTGTCTTAGTGTCTCTATATCGAACACACTGTCTCTCTCTTAGCGTCTGTCTCTCTATCTTTTTCTATCCCTTTCTGTCTCTGCCTGTCTGTTCTCTCTCTGTCGGTCTCTCTCTCTTTCTTACGCGTGTCTCTGTCCTGACCGCGGCCTCGCCCTGCGTTAAACGGCGCTCAACAACAATTAAACCCGTTTGACTGGAAAGTGGATTAAAAAGAAGCAGAATCTTGTGCTGAATTGCAAATGTTGGAAAGGTTTTGTAATTCTAATTCTAATTGTTACCATGTGTTCCACCGAGCATTAACTCAAAGCGAACTTTAATAAATCTATCTATCTATCTATCTATCTATCTATCTATCTATCTATCTATCTAATCACCTCTTTTATCTATCTATTCTATTTTCTTTTACGAGGAAACTGCGGAAATCTTCAAAGAGACGAAGAGGCGCCGCCACTCCTCAAACACGTGTGAGATTTTTACCAACTAAAACCCTTTGTGTTCTGCTGTATCCACCTGGAAACGCAGTTATGCATTATTTCAAAGACTGTTTTTTGTCTTTTCAGACTGTATGACTGCGTTTTTTCGTCTTCTTCCTTCTCTGAGAATACGCGGTATATATTTCTCCTATTGCTTGTCGCCTTCTCCTGTTACTTATAATATAGTGTGACCATGTTTTGGTGAACATTTACCCCTGGACCTCCCATATCAATGCAATGCCTTGACGGTTCCCATCTCGGCAATTGAACAACGTAGTCGGGTCGTCCACTTCATGCTGCAGTAAGAAGCATTACCGCGTCTTCGTCTTGCCTGAATCTTTTAAGGTATACCTTAAAACATCCATGCCCTGTGAATGCCTGAGTTAAATGGTATGTCACGGACCCGTGTTGCGGCTTATCGATTTAGATATATTCGGGATGAGCCTATAAGTCCATCTGCCGGTCTCCTCAATGTCCCAACGTTTCTGCCAGCGGCATAGATTTCTCTTTGGCATAGATCGGTTGCACGCCTCCTTGACTGTATTAATCGTTAGACCCAATAGTTTGTTTCCTGGACCTTCTGTCCAGTTTAATTCGTTCAGGGTCGCTTGGTCATTCAGAAACTCTTCTAGAGCCTTCTGGTCTAGTTTGTTCACGTTGCATGAGGGTTTCAGCTTCTTTTCCCGTACCTTAATTCTCTGCGTTTTATTTTGTATGCCGAACTCTATATAATTATGGTCACTAAGAGGTTTTTCTTTAGGACAGAGTCAGGTTTATGACTGATTTCGAGTTGTATCTCTCGTAGGTTGCTACTCTTCCGTTGTTCAGCACCACGAGGTTTCTCCTAGCTACCATGTCTGTGACAAAAGACCCTCTTCTGTCGCTTCTTGATGACTCACACTCTGAGGATTTCGCGTTGAAGTCCCCGGCGATTAAGACTTCTCCAGTAGCGGCACCCTTGTTCTTTTTTTCGACCCTTCGAATTTTCAGATCTGGGTTGGCGACGTAGAGAGATGATTTGTCTGATAGATCCTGGTACCATGTTCCTGAGACTGACTTCTTGTATTGTTCTGATATTATGGCTATATCGATTCTTTTTTCTTGTGCCGTTTGCAAGAGTAGGTCTTGTGCCTGCCTGCCTTTCCCTATGTTTATTTGCAGGAATTTTAGCTCCATTGTTTCTTTTGCTTAGTTAGCGCATTATGAAACAACGTACAAAACTTACTGCCCGGACGATGTTGGTGGTTGACATTGCTGTCCTTGCAGGATAGGCGGGCAGTCTCCGTAGTACAGTCTTTTCTTTGATGATCACCTCCACAGTTCCAGCAGAGATTTATCCTGTCGGGGCCGCTGCACCGTTTGGCGATATGGCCATATGCGTGACACCTGTAGTATCTGATCACCTTCCGTAGAGTGATACTACAGTATACCATATCTATTGCTATTTTCCTTTTCTGGAGAAGAGCTGCGGCCAAGTTCTGCGTCAATTTGACTATTGCCGATTGTAGTCCGGCGTACCCTTTCTTCAGGTAGCAGGCCATATCCAGATCTGGTGTTCCCGTTTCTTTTCGGATGGCTTCCCTCACGGCATCTTCGGTGGAGAACTCCATTACGTCTCTAATGACGATGGTCGATCGCGTAGTTAGGACCGCTACTTCCGCTTTTCCTTCCAGGGTTTCTTTGAAGATGTTGTGGAATTCTTCTGTTTTTCCTTGCTCTTGAAGGACGAATAGGTATTCGCCTTTCTTTGTTTTCCTCACCAACTTAAAGTCAGCCCCACCCTCTTTGGGTTTCATCTTTGCGCTGATTTCTTTAAAGATGTCAAAGTATTAAGTACCCGTTTTTGCTGCCACTTTGATGGCGTCATTTTTACTTTGTTTTTCTTCTTTTTTGGTTTATTTCTGACTTCTTGCCAGCCTTCTTCTTGCTCGCTTACCAGAGGGAGGTGTTGATTTTCTTCGCTTGTTCCGTGTGCACTGGGTTCACCTACTTCCCTTGTGCGGGATTCGAAAGGTTCCCTTCTCTGGCCGTCCTCTCGATTTCTTCTATTTTCTTGCCTATGTGCGTCTCCTCGCTGCACTCTTGTTCTCAAACTGATCCCGTTTCTATGATCGCATTGCTCTTCTCCATCAGTATTTCGAATAGTGCCATGGCCTCATTTAGTGCCGCTTTCACGGGCTTATGAATATTGCGCTCATCGGCAACGATGGAATTCATGAACGCAAGTCTTTTTCCTATTTCGGAGATTGTTTCCCCCATGTCTCTAAGAAGGTCAGTCTGTTGACTGAGTGTTCTTATGGCTGGGCATTCCTCCCCGACATTTTCATTAACTTGGGCGTTCAGCGGGCTGACCAAAAGGCTCGAGGTCCCTTGGTCCGCATCACGACCATTTACTTCACGCGGTATCGCGGTCACCTTAGAGCTATTAGCCAGTGTCTACAGTGTGGCAGCCGCAACGCCAGGGGGCGCTGAGGTTGCAGTAGTTAGTCAGCCACTGCTACGGAGCGCTAGTTGTGCGTCAAGGTTCCACCCACGCCCGCTTAGCTCGCTGCCGATTTGGAGGGCGCATCAAGGTCTTCAATGGCGGCACAAGAAGGTGGATGGCAAGGAAAATATTCAGTGCTGTCTGAGAGATTAACCAATCATCCCGGATCATGCCCTTATTTCCACATGTTGAACATCGCTTAAGTGATTTGCGAGAACATACTTTGGGTCGCTCCTGCCCAGAATTCACTTGTATCTCCGGATTGAAGTGGCACCTCACATCCAGCGCGTTCGCACGGCACGATCAGTGCTACCAATCTCGTCCATCTATCTATCTATCTAACCTTTGCTGCGAGACATGGATGAGTGCGTGGTGGTAGAGGCAAAGGTCCACACCACCATCTAACCCCCTCCATTCTGTTATTCTAGAGCAGAGTGTATGTCTGTGTGCGCAGTGGCAGATGCGACGGCTAAGGTGCCCTCGGGGCTGCTGCGCGGCAACCTGCGCGCGCTGGGAGACATGGACGAGTGCGTGGCGGTGGAGGCAGAGGTGCACAACACCACCTTGCAAGGGAAGTACTGCCTTGCCGGCTTCCACATGGATTCGGACAGCGTGCCCGTCACTCGTCTTCTCGATATCGCCACGGCCGGACGCCGACACCTCGAGCTGCGCCACCGACAAGTGGATTTGGTAATTAAGCACCAACAAAATGCGAAATCAATTACTTCCCAAGTATATGTTATTAAGGAAAAAAGAGAACTGCTTTATTATGAAATTGTACGTAAAAAAGATTGACTATGAATAATATACCTTAGTTTGCTTCTCTCTATTTTTGTTTCAGAGCCTTCAAAGTCCATAATTTTCACATCCATAGGACAAAAAATGATAAGCCAATTACATCTATTAAAGATTAGAATATCTCTTTAAAGATTTTCTTCCTAATCTTCAATGGAGGATTGTGTTAATGAAGCGAAGTTAAATGGGATTTATATAATTTGTTCTCTGTTAACTCCAAAATATTCATTTCGGCTTAAATATTTTAGTGTGCAGATTTCATAATATTCAACATCGTACTTATTGATTTTAAGTTTTACTCGAAATGGATAATTTATTTTTAATAACATTGTTCAAAGGGATAGAGTATTATATATTTTAAATATTGGTTATGATGATAAATTAAAGAATACGTTCATGTAATTTATTTTCCTTTCAAAAGTAAATGTGTTTCTAACGCAAAAAAAAACTAATTTTGAACAAGATATTTATTATTAAAAATATATTTGTGATCAATGTACAGTCAGAGGAAAATCCCAAAACGTTTTTAACTTGCGCAGTTTTCCAATATTGAAAAAATTCACACATATCGGACTTGCGCCATTTTAAAAGCGTAACCTCAGCGATTCACGACATAAATTTTGCAATAAAATGAGACAATTTCTGTGAAATTAAAAAAAAAAATTCCTTTGAACTTCATTTGAAGTTCAGCTCAAAATCTATAATATCGTTTTCAAGTACATGGGGCCGCTACATTTGCCACTCCCATGAAGGACTAAAACATTTGGTTGTAATTTTATGAACGATTTAGAACAACCGTAGTTTTCAAAATTACGTTTGCTGTCATATACATTTTTAATATCTACATAGAGAGCGTTAATTCAGACTACACAACGTATTTGAGAATAATTTACTATAATCATGAGCGACCATTATTTAGTTATTTTGTTCAAAATATCCATAAAAAGAGCTTTTTTGTAGGAATATAGTGATATTATGCTGCAGATTTTTTCAAAAACGTCGCCCCTCCAAATATATACGAAAAAATATTACCTAACGGTTTCCCTTTCACTGACAATTTCTGAGCACGTGAATCACTGATACGAGACAGCCAGTTCAACAAACTAAATTCCTTTGCGCAGGACAACGGAGTGATGGTGCCATCGCCAGGGTTCGTGCCCGAGCTGTCTCGCGGCGAGTGGGGCGTGTGCGTGCCCGCCGCCTGCTCGGCCGCCGACGTGGAGGTTGCGCTGCGCGGCCTGGCGCGCCGTCTGCTGTCCTCTACCAGCCTGAGCCTCGACGTGCGCGTCCCACCGCTCGCCTGCCGCACGCGCTCCGGCCCCGCGCGCCCCCTCCGCGCGCCGCACTACGCCTTCGCGTGAGTTCCATTACACTCCTTCGCGCTCGCCGCACTTCCCTTCGCGTGAGTTCCATTACACTCCTTCACGCCCGCCGCACTACGCCTTCGCGCGAGTACCAATACACTCCTTGACGCCCGCCGCAGTTTGCCTTCACGTGAGTATCACGGCACTACTTCTTCAAGCCCACCGCACTTCGCTTACTACTATATACTAAAGACTGTTCATACTACTTCAACAATGAACAATCTGAATAAAACGATATGGTTTCAATATGTCTTTCTGGTGTAAAATTTGTTTGTTTTTGATCCACGTTTGGAATTCTTGATCTTTATTGGTTTAGAAATTGATGTATTTTTTTTTTTCAAACGTGATCACTGATTAATATTGAGGTAGTGCCCCATACTTGTAAACCGATATATTAGTATTTTCTGAATACGGAATCTCATTGGGGAAGAGATAAAGAGAAGTGCCCCTCTTTTAATGCATTTAACTTTAATTTTTTACACTATGTAAAGGATTTAAATCCATATTAACTTAAAATGTATTAACCATTTTACAAATATATACGGGAAAATTGAATTAAAATATAACAGACAACGTAGTTGGGCATGAAACTTCCCTATATCCTTATTATTTAATTATACTTACGTATATGCAAGTAAAATTTTCTCTTTAATTTTTCTTTTTTTCAGAATAATAGTTGCAGTTCTCGTAATACTCTGTGTTATCGGAACGTTCTGGGACATCTGTTGTAAAGTCGAAGATGCAGATGTGGCGAGTAAGCTACAAAAATCTTAAAATATGTATGTTTGTAACAATAATAGGGAGTGTCATAAGTCATGTCCACTATTGTTTTTCGTGTACGAGTACAGGTAAAAAAGTGAAATATACAAATGAAAAGACAAGGTATGAACTAGGTGCGGGGACATTTAACCACACACAAAATTGGGTTACTCATATTTATTTCGGTATTTTAAATGACAGTGCTGATTTCTTGTTCTCAAGGATTTCAGCACATACCATTTCACATTCCACTTTACATACCCGATCTAAAGGCGCGACTCGGCAGATGCCCGACTTTTGGTCCCCACACTCTCCTTACAGGTCGTCAAGTGTGTTTCACCATCACACGACGGTCCGATACGGAAAGGCATTATTCTCAAGACCGTCTAGGACTCGGCCATTTCCCCATGAATAACGATTATCTTGGTTAATAAGCATTGAATGAATCGGGATTCATTCAATTTACACGCGCAGGCAAATTATATTACATTGCTCTCTGTGCTAATGAAAACACTCACATAGCCATTTGTTGCTGTGACCATACATTAGTAAAGCATTTCATTCACACGATAAATAAAATTGAGTGATCCAAAAACAATTATTTAAAAAGAATAATTGCTATGACATCTGCCCCAACTCTCTTAAGATCTTTAGATAAATAAAACAGAATTGTGTTAATGTCTAAACACCAAAGTACACAATGTTCCAGAGAATAGTATATGTGGTGAGGGGACAGGGGATTGGAATTCCCTCTCTCTGTATTACTCTCTGTGACTCCAGCAACCGTATTATTTATGTGTATGTGTGTAGGGACGTATAGAGTGGGGCTGCGCGCCTTCTCGCTGCGCGTGGGCTGGAAGCGGCTGACGAGCCAGAGCAAGGAGGAGCTGGGCTGCATCGCGGGCATTCGCGCCCTCGCCTCCATATACCTTTTGTTAACTCACAAACTGCTTTACTGCCAACAAGAGCCAAGTATCAACAAGGTCAGAATATTCGAGGTAAGATAATTCAGTTTTTCATTATAAGGAGTAATTATATTTAAAGGGAGGTTGGATAAGTTTGCCATGTTACAACGAAAAAAATAGTGGTGCTACAGAATGACAAAACTTTCTCGTACCAGTTCGATTCCTAATTTCTATGCTCTGGGCTAGCTTTTCGGTTCTTCTCCATCATAATCCTAGCAGTCATATATAACTGAAATTATTTAAAGTAATTGTTCTCACAACTTCAATAATGTGTGCAAATCGCTGGATTGTAAATTATTAACGGCGTCAAAAATATAAAAAACACATTCCTGTAATTTTAGAAAACAAAAATCATTGGTATTATGTTAATCATTCATTTAGCACTAACCAAATTGTTTTTAAAAAATGGAGCGGTTTGAGGGAAAATAGCGCTCACGCGTTTCTGAAAATGTGTATTTTTGAGCTCATTCTTAAAAAAACTTTTAATTCCTTGATAAATTTCGTTTACCCACTGTTCTGGAGAGTAATTGTTGATGTAGGCCTACTTTTCTTCTTTCTTTGCCAATTCCAAGAATTATGTCGTAGTTCGGGGCCAGAGGACGTCAACGCTCCGCTGTCACCGTTGGCAATGTTGAATTCATCCACACGCAGGTTGACCATGAGAATGTGATAACGGCTTAATTCGGGATAGGATATCACAGGACTCACAAAGAAAATAATGCATTCAAACAGAATAGTATTTCTGAAAGTTATTTCAAATGAAAACTTTTGCTCACCCCCCAAAAAAATGCATAAGATACAGTGTTTTTATTACATGTAAGCTAAAAAACTACAGCAGCACTGTAACAGTCTATGATTGCTTTAACTATACATCTATTCGTTACTTACGAAAATAGAGAAAGAGTTAAGAAAATAGTCGTTAATTCTGAACTTCTGAAAAGAATCTAAATTAATTAATTGACTTAATTCTGAACTCCTGAAAATAGTCGTTAATTCCATGGTGCTATCGTCTATCAATTGCAAGTTCCGTAATCGCCTTGCTTATTGAGTTAAACCAACGCCATCTAGAAATAACAAAGCTTGTACAGCTATATCGTAACGTCACCAGGAGTGCGCAAGCGCCCCGGCAAGTAAGCAAGTACTTCGGTGTTCCTGGTTTTGCGCAAACAGCAGAAGCTTTTGCTAATATATTTTTAAAAAATGAAAATTGAATAAAACACTCCTTGTTTAGTATATATTGAACGAGATGTGCATTTGAACACGGGCGTAAATGTCACAATCATATCGAATTCATAAATCAATATTCAATAATGTAGGTACATACCATTTCCTACAAAAATTCTTTTTGATACTCGTAGTTCAGTGTAAAATTGCCTATACATTGCATCTTCACTCTTAGCTGTAAGGGATTAGGATTATTAATTCTGCCCATAAAAAATCCTTAAATCAAAATTTGGTAAACAAATTATTTAGCTAATAAACGTTATAACTAAGAAGAGGATTTTTATGCCCTAAATGTCTTGTAATATACTTTAAAAAATATAAATTTATGACCTAAAATACTTAAATATGCAATTATAATTAACAATATTTCATTTCCTGTTCATATTGTGTGAACCTTTCTTGACACAATTCAGGAGAAACATCCTTGGAAGGAAAAGGTATAATTTGAACAAAGATAATTTAATCTACCTCACTTTTCAGGAGGAATAATGGAAGTAAATATTCACCGTAGTCTTGTCGCATTTCTTGTGCGTGGTTTTAAACAAGAAATATCCTAAATTTTCGCAGAATTTTATCATCTACAAAGAAGAAAAAATGCAGTGGCAATCTCTTTATAAAGAATAAAAGCTGACAAATAAATATAATCTATGAAAAGATGAAACAATTTAGAGATGTCTCTGTTTTCACGAAATATGCAAAATATGCCCCTATCATCACACTAAAACGCACCAATAGGAAAAATCGGCCAAATATGCTCTAACATATTAATCTATATAGCATTCATTTCAAACAAACGTCAAGTAATTTCACTTAACTGTAACCTGAAGCATCAGACAAAACGATGCAAAATCATAGAAATCCCCTTCCTAGTTAAAACTTTGCTATATTTACCGAATGAAAACTACTTTTATTGTGAAGAAGCAAAACAAGGAACCATCTCAGCATTTTCTCTATGATCAATGTAAACTGAAAAACAGTACCATGCACCCAGAAGAAGATAAAACTTTTCAAATATATCCATAAACGTATAAAATTAATTCGACACAATGTTATTTAAATATTACAGATCTGATCTTTGCAGTATATTACACGATAAAAAACAATAGACTCACAAAATCCAATACATTTATTATAGATCTTTACAATCAAGCTAAAAAATACCTCTGAGCATTCTATTAATATTACCTCTGCTGCCACGAGCAATGTCATTTGAATACCAAACACTAATGACGTGTCAATGATACCTACAAAACACTAAAATACACCACTAAATCGGTTCAAATTCAATGAACAATCTTGTACATTTATGGCACAACATTAAATATATTAATTTTCACAAAGTAGTTATTTACTATACCAGTGAAAAAAGTTGCATTTTATTTTGTGAGCAGAAAAGTTCTATTTCGTTTTCCAAAACTCAGTGCTGAAGATCATTATTGACAGTAACCGAGCAGAGTATCGCCTGTTCTTGTATTCCTGGAACCAGCAATGGTTTCATCTTACTGTCAGTTCTTTGAAAAAGTCACACTTTTCCCATATTTATTTCACAGAACGTTGGAAGTAGGTCGTCAAAAGTTGGAATCTTCATTCTCTCCTCCAACTCAACTTTTGCTATTTTCTTTGCACACTGCATGTTTTATTTGACAAACATGAAAAGCACTCAGGAATAATTGAGGGAAAAAACAAAATAATTCATAATAAACATAAAATATATAAATTATATGACTGAATTAACCACTCACCCAGTTTTAGATAGGAAAATGGCAATGGTGTAGTCAAGATTTTGTTCTTTGTATCATTTCTGATAAACAAATGTTACTTGCAAATCTTCATAAACATTATTTAAATAAAATCAATTTTGGGGTATCATATTTAAATGAAGTAATACTTCTTTATCTCTTTGTTATAACATTATCTTCTTCCCTACACTTCCCTCTTGCTCAGGGGCTAGCTCTGAGATATTCTTCTTCTCAGGGGAAAGAAAACTAGCTTTTGAATCAATCGAATAATTGCGTTTACACTTACGGACAACATTTCGGCATCAGGCTCTGATAACAAGATAATAGTTTTAATATTTGAAAATAAAATGAGCATGAAAATAATTACAGCGTAGAACTTCTCTATGAAATAAAGCCTATGAATAATTCGTTTGCAGGGAACAGAGATTAGATCTAACCAACAACAAATGATATAATGCACACAATTACAATATAAACATTAATTTACACGACATCGTCTGAGTAATATTCTTTAGTGAAAAAGATAAAGAACTGAACTTGTCAGATATTGCACTTAATTCATGATAATTTTCTGTACCTAACCGAACAAAAATGAGCATACAATGCCCACATTTGTGAAAACTTTTTTAGTAATTAACCATTGCACCAATCAGTTCATATCTCTTGCTATATTATAGTTTACGTTTAAAAAAAAAACAAGCTTCAACATACTTGGTACCACCAGCTTTGGCAAATAGTGCTCCGTACAAATGTTATTTATTCTCCACAATACCAACAATCTAACGCAATAGAAAATACAAATAATATACATACAGAACCACTCCAAATATTCAATACACAATTGTAAATTTCAACTAATTCTATTAGTCTATTTCCATATGTGATAATGGATTACATTATTATAACAATCACTTTCTATATTAAGGTATCAGAGACTGCAGCACTAAAATAATTGACTAGCGATATTAAAAACACTATATATATATATATATATATATATATATATATATATATATAAATTTTCTGCCACATGCATTCCACTAAATCACAAATGTTTACACCAAATTCTATTGTTCATAATAAAATGTTTATTTATTTTGTAAGCATTATTTGAGTACATAGGAAAGTTTTTTTCTCATCTGCGATCATTCTTCTTTCTTTCTTTCTTTCTCAATTTTGGGTCCTAAGGAAACATAAAATACATGTGAGATGCCCACTGTCAATAATAACAGTTCTATTAATGCAACTACACATTCGAGCATATTTTCCACATACTCTCATCAACGTAACCAGCGTGGCCGACCAACGGTCCTCTCATCGCCGTTAAAAGCGTGGTCCTACTACTGTCCACCATCTCATCGCCGTAAGCAGCGTAGCACTGCTGCCCACACGGTTGCCAGCCCTTTTTCCTCCCCTACTACGGAATTTCCCAAATTACCTCTCCAATGAAACAAAATTCAACTTTGAAAGGAAAAATAATATCTAAGTTGTGGACCAGCTACATGAGCTGTCCTTGATGATTCCATTGGCTGTTCCCTTAAATTCAAATACTTCATATCAACCAATCATCGTCCTTTGAGCTGCTCCAAACCCTAAATTTTCGATTTTTTCTTTAAGCCTTTCGTTTATTTTTGCCTTTGATACATAAAATGAAAATGTTCCTTTTTTATTCATATTGAGTGAATATTATTCCTATGCCGACTATGCCGAATGAAAATAATTTCCCGCAATATCTCCAAACATTACTCCATTCTTTCCTCAATACGAAAATTCCTCTTTTAAGGGACAAAATTCCATTAACTAAGAATTCTGGCTGCCCACGAGTCATCGACACCCTCCCCTACAGTTTTTACGAGCCTGTTTCCATGGAAACAAGCAGTTGATGGATACGGCTTCAGGAAACTCTAGCATTACTTGTACAGAGTAAACATGAAACATATAATATAACATATAATTAAATTAAAATATTATAGAAACCCTATGCCAAAACCATCTAATAAGTACTGTTAGCAACGGCTCTTCAGAGTTCACGAGCGTCCTTGGATGGTTAGTTTTAAAAAAGGAGCTTTCCTTAGACGCAAATGACCGCATTGACAAATATGTAATTTGGCATTCAAATTTCGTTTCCAGCAATAAATCAACATTATAATATAGAAGCATACGCTTTTCATAGCATTATGAATGTGTAAGAGAATCAAGGTTAACTTTGGGAAACGAGTGAATTGTGAAGCCACAGATATTTGACATTGCGAAAAAACGGTAGTCGGCTGTTCCTCCGCGGCGACACCTTCCGAATACTCTCTCGCTGCGATTGGCCGAATGTGTGATGACGCAATTATTCTTGCCACACATAGTCAATACGTCAAGATCTGTGCCGTAACATATTCTTTTATGAACGATCAAACAACGAAAAAAATCGTTTATAATGCAGCAATACAAAAGATATTGTGTAACCTAGGGTGAATAAGTAGATGCTGATTTAGCACCACTAGTTTATAATTCAACTTTTAATATAATCAAACCTTTCCAACTACCAAGTGTGAATCAATTCAATATTATGTTCCAGCTTGTTTCAAAAACGTACTATACACCTTTTGTTGTTTCTCCTGTCATCGTGGATACATTCTTCACAATTAGCGCAACGCTATACAGTTATTATCTTGCAAATTCCATCATTAATACAAAATTCAACTACATCATGACAGTCCTACATCGCTTCATCAGGTAAGATAGTTTGTTACTATACATTGTTATTTATTTATTTCATCCAAAATGTATATGAGATTTAAATCAGTGTAGCAAGAAATTTAGTGAATTTTGATGGCTCCTCTGCGCACGGCTGTAGTAAGTAAAAAAGTCAGTTGTCTGCTGCGTGTTCTGTTAATAATAATAATAATAATAAT
>BOPP01000090.1:5039313-5087839 GCA_017312745.1 Gryllus bimaculatus
CCGGGAGAAAAAAAAGAAAATCAAAGTCCCCCCCCCCCCCTCCATTTTTTTTGGGTAAAAATGGGTTTTTGTAGTTAAATTTCACGGCAATGAAAATGGAAAAGGTTATTTTTTTTTATTCTCCCCCCTATAGTCCCCCCAGCTTCAACCCTTTCCTGCGTTTTTTTTGCCTGCCTGCGGCACGTGGGTCCTCTGGAAGCAATAGATTGCTTTCTGGGAAGCGCACTTTTGCGGGCAAAGGTCGCAAGCCATAAGTGGACGAATGGATGGGCTGCTTGCTATGTTTCGGGCTGTAGTATATTCGGGGTTATCCCGATCAGGGCCCCGCCTGTTCATGCTCTGACTCACCACCGGCTCGCATGCTGGTCACCTCCAGCGGTGGCTCCAAAGGTCCGGACCGCTCCCAGGCAGCGGCTTGCTATTCCGAGGCTTACGCACGCTATTCCGTTCTCTATATTCTATGGGTGTGCATCTCCGCTGTTTGCCGGCCAATTTTCCTGACGTTGGCCGTCTCCACGTGGCTAAGTTTCTCAATTGCTCGACGTAGGGCGGGCTTCTGGGAGAGTCTTATTATTATTATTATTATTATTATTATTTATATTGACAAGCTGTACATTTACGTCTGGGAGAAGAAATCTAGGGACCATCCCGGCATACGCCTTAAGCGATTTAAAGCCAGAAAACCTCAATCAGGATGGCGGGTTAGGGCCGAACATCATCAATTTACGGAGAAAAGTGGAAGATCAGGAAAAATAAGAGAAAGGAAACATAAATGAAAATGAAGAGGAAAAACAGGAGAAGAAAGAAGAGAGACCGAGAGGTGGAACAACCTGTATAATTTCTTCCTGTCCCTTCAACCTGTAACTTTTCTTGAACGATGGGTTGAAGAAATGCGGGTAGAGTGGGGGCATTAGTTACGAAAACGGCCACGAGATTTTATGAAGTAATGCCAATCTCTGTAGAATCAGTCACGCCTTCGTAACGTTCTCAATAATTTGCGTTCTAACTATATCAGGAGTTCGAGGTATTTTATGTAAAGATTGATGGTTGAGACGCTGGGATCTCATCGCAGAACTTCCAGTTGTGTGTCTTGTGAGTAAGACAAAGACAGCGACACGTATACTGATAGTAGATTAGAGGAAGACACACAGTGTCAGTTGTCTGGCGATGTGGCGATGCGTACTCACACTGGTGTGTTTAGGGTTGCATCTACCTGTGTCTTAGTAAGCAGGTAGCCTATTTAAGCCGTTCAGCTGACGCGGATTATTTTCCTTTTCCATCTCATAATGAAGATTTCACAATCTCTCCCCAACGACTCAATTTATAAATGTAAAATAATTTTTTAATTACTAAAATAGAATGTGTATTTTTAAACAAAATAAATATGTCAAATTAAATTAAAAATCATAAATAATTTACATTTGTATAACACTTTGATTTTATATTATTATTGCTTTATTTTATATTATAGCGTAAATTTATAGCCTTTTCTACTTACTATTTAAATGTACATCATATGTCATTCATACGTCTCTATTTCCCCCTATAACCTAAAATGTATATTGGAAATCAAGTGTCGCCTGTTTATGAGCAATGCATAAAAATAATAAATTTTGCATAAATTGTATGTAAATATTTGCATCGTTATTACGTTCGAAGTGGTAGTAGATTTGCATAAGTTAGTGCAAATTTGGAACAAACTTTGTACAAACAGTATTTATGTACAATTATCTGGTTATCAGAGTTACTTAACTTTTATTATTAAAAATCTCGTCTCAATTCATTGGAGGCCTCTTGACTAGGTCCGGGTGGATGTTCAGGGTGATCAGTAATCTTGCGGATTACGAATCTATTTTTTGATATATGTCAGCTTCATGACTTTTCGGAGAATTTAGATAAAAATTGTGGATCATCCCTCTTTTTCTCCCTAATTAGTATTTACTAAAGAAAGAAAAGAACTGTTCAAATTTCTGAATGTGTCATAACGAAGAAGACAGTTCTGTCACAGTAGTAAGACGCTGCGCATGCGTATTTCAATTTCCGAGGGGAATACGCATGCGCATTTATAATAACATTCATTTCCGCATTTTTACTGCCCACCTTCCGCAAGAAAGCCGCATCACGGCGATTGAGATTCCGCTTTCGGTATTTCTACCTTTGGCAACACTGGTAAAATGTGTTGTGGCGCGTGCCACGTGTAATTCTGTATATGTGTATATATTCATTAAATAGGGTTTTTTCAACTGCGTACATGGATTATTTAAAATCCTCTCCAACATTTAATAACAGTATTGCAAAACCCATTTTATGAACCGTCAAACTGAAAGAAACATTTGTTTGTTTGTTTTTATTTACAATAATTCTTACAAAACTCATTATTACAAGACAGTGCAGAAAAGTCCATAGTATCTAATTAACTACAATCAAAACTGTCATTTTTCGAGTGATGACAACCTAAAAGGATAGTGTAATTCCTGAAAAGTTGTACTACACTTTCGTATCTTATTGCAATACATGATCGGCCTAACGGCCTCTTTGATTTTCTCTGATTTCTCCAATTCTGTGTCCTTCATCAATTATTTCGTACATAACTATTAAAAGGTTGATTAAAGACATTTTTTCGAGTCGGTATTCCAAAAAAAAAACTAAGGAGAGAATTTATTAATTTGTTGATGTGTTTCGATATGATAGTAAATTCTTTGAAAGATTATCATCGTAATCATGTCTTATCATA
This sequence comes from Gryllus bimaculatus, assembly GCA_017312745.1. Taxonomy (NCBI): domain Eukaryota; kingdom Metazoa; phylum Arthropoda; class Insecta; order Orthoptera; family Gryllidae; genus Gryllus; species Gryllus bimaculatus. Next base: position 5,042,048 of record BOPP01000090.1, read on the forward strand.
ATCAAATAATATGAATAATTGCACCATAACAATGCCAATATTGTAATTTTATACCGAATTTTTAATCTGTTTTAACAATATGTAATATATATTTACAGACTAAGCCCCATATACTATCTGCTAATCTTATTCTATGCAACGTTCCTCGAGTATCTAGGAGATGGACCTCACTGGCCATCACAAATCAACTACTTTGTGCAATCATGCAGAGAGAGTTGGATTTGGAACGTTCTCTACATAAGCAATTATGCGAACAACATGAACGTGGTGAGTTAAATATATTAAAATATAAGTGTTTTTTGCTCACAAAAGCTTAATCTGCTTCTTACTCTAAACAATGGAACATAAGGCTGGTACTGCTTTAAAAGGAAGATGATTTGTGTCGCTAACTTCGAATCAATTCGTAGAGTACAACAAAATGTATATCTAAAATTCTAGATTTTCGAGTTTAATTTTTATTAAAATAGTAAAGAAAATGAAAAAAACAAATTCAACGTAGGTATTATGAAAAAAGCAGATCATTCCAAAATATGGTGAAGGAAATAATCTTCCACAAAAGGTTTAATAATTTTGATTATTTATTACCCAGATTTAACTTTGGGGAAACACGTTTCCCATCCTCAGTGAATCTCTAGCAAGGAGGAGAAAATTGAAACATTAACACAAGTTGAACGAAAGAAATATAGTAAATGTAGTTAAAAAACAAACAAATAATATCAAATAAATAAAATTGAAAATACTTACTGCCCAAGCGATGTGAATCACTCATAAATGTTCACAACATGGTCAAAAATATGAAAACTGAAAAACCTATTGGGTACAGCTGGTGGCAGCTATCTTTTAGAATGGAAGAATAGGAAGCCTACCAATTGTGGGATGGAGCCAGAAGAGTAGAAAGGGTAGTCATAAACAGAAGAAATTTATTTGCCTCCCCTACATAGGTTCAGTATCTAAACGTATAGGCCTATGTTTCACTAAATACAATATTTCAGAAGCCTACAAAACCTTAAAATCCCTACAATCTTTATTCCCTAGTTCCAAATCACCCATCCCCCATTGAAAGAATGGCGTTTCTCAGCTAACTGGTAATAACTGTAATTCAGCATATGTAGGCCGAATATTTTCAATTAGAATAAATGAGCATATTAGATGTTGGAAACAAAATTTAGACACTTGAACCTTTGCCAATTATTGGACTCAATTTAACCATTCCTTTGACCCTAATCATAATTTTAAAACCCTTCACTTGGTCAACAGAGGCACAAAAATGAACATTTTAGAGAACTTGAAAATTCTAAAACTTTTCAAAAATACTATTTTTTTCTATCTTGAATGGGCATTCCTTAATTACAAGCAATTCCATTTTAAATATTTCATTAATTATCCCCTAATCATTCTTTTGAGCTGATTTTTTTCCGTTTTGCAATCTCTTTATCAAGTCAACTCGTATTAAAGGTGTTTTTTATTTAATTTAAAATTCTAGAATCATGAAAATTCCTAATTTTTTGTTTTACATTCCTGTATGAAAAGCAGTCAATTTTATATCTGTTTATGACTACCCTTTCTACTCTTCTGTTCCCCCCTCCCACAATTGGTAGGCTTTGTCTTCTTCCGACTTATATAGATTTTTTGTTTTCTTTATTTATATATTTTGTGATTCTCTGTGTATAGATCAGCCAATGTATTCATTGTTAGCTGAATATTTGTAGCCTAATTTACAACTAACGTACAATAGTGACCGAATCAAAAAATCGTATAACGTTTGTTTATTTTTTAATTAAGTTGGAAACCATTTTAAGGAACGAAGGTGAATTTTTGTTTTTGCTGGGTAATCGATTTCTTGTAATCATCGCATTAAAAGTTAACGAATTTTGCACGGAATTGTGGAATGCGGTTACTGAGATCCTTCCCCAAAAGATTTACCATGAAGTTTATTACTATATTTGTATATATGAAAAATAAATCAAAAACGATATTTTACTATAAGTGGGCATCACTGACATAAGGTACAGAAGAAGTATAATTGAAACTCCACCCAAAAATTTTATTTTTTTTGAAGCCCATATTTAGGTCACCCTTAGTAATGCTAGTGTATAATTTGCTTTATCTTTGGCTCAAATATTATCCGGTTTTGTTGCAGTCCTCATCAGACAAATAAGCGATATATTTCATCGCAGCGCCATATTTGGTTGAAATGAATAAATTTATCTATTTTTTTTTATTTTCATACATTTGAATATATGTTACATTAAATTATATTACATTTTACTTATGGTACATTACAACATGTTATCAATAAGCAATACCACAAAGGCAACGCCAGTCGGCAATTCAGAGTTATATTTCTCAATTTCTCATTTTTGGGTGGTTTCTGACAGCTTCAGATGGTCGAAAGTGTGCTGATGTAATATCTTTAAAAGAGTTGTTTCTCGCACCTCATGCGTTTCGATTGAAAATGAGTTTTACGAAGAATAGCTGAGATGTGTTAGTATGAGAAGAAATTGCGGAATTAATATATTACAAAACCGCAACTAATGCAAGAAAACGAGCTCACACCACTATACACCGCTTGTGAATATTTTTTAAAATGTTTTTTATTTGAAATTTATTGCATTAGAACAGTAGGCATATATGTTGACACCTCCAAAGAAACTGTGCACTCACAGTCTTTTATGATTATTTTTAGTAACAAATAATTATAATTGACATATACAATAAATATACGAGTTGCAAAACAAAACAACGTAAATACGAGATAAAATTTACTACATAGAGTGGCTGAAGCACCTCTATCTTTGAAGCAAAGTGAAGCCATGATTTTTGCGATCAAATCAGCGCCCTATAGGTTACATCATCACTTGTATGTTTTGACTTCAAAAAATATGGCGGCCACAACTTCGGCGATCCTCCACCAAGAGCGCTGAAACTATCGGGACATTTACTTTATCTCTCCTTCAAGCCATTGGGCACTGAGAGTCGGAGAGAAATATCTATCGTAAAGTCATTTGCATTACCTTTCAATATACGTTAGACTACATTATAATGCTTAGCATATTGCATATTATGTTTCAGTGTATGATCCCGTCGTGGTTCCTGGCAGCCGACATGCAGTTTGTGATTGTGGCGCCGCTCGCGGTGTTGCCGCTCTTCCGTTGGCGCAGAGGGCGGCAGCTAATGCTCGCCCTCATTGCCTTGTCGATGCTTGTGGCTGCTTCCACAGTCCTCATCACGCGCCTACCATCCATTTACCGACATTATGACTCGTAAGTATCTACTTGAAATGAATAATGAACGTTCCATCACAAACGAGACACTTGTGAGATGTATAACTCATTCCAGCACAGGAATTGCTCACAAAAAGATCAAACAAACATTTTCATAAAATTAACCTTTTTGGTTGAAAACAATGTCATGAGTTCACAAAGTAGATGATAGATAAAATTAAACATCCTAGAATAAAATAGATCAATAGGAGACCACTACTATTATTTCTCAGTTAAGAAATTGTTCATATAGGATGTCTTTGTAACCCTCTTCAATTATTGGCAATGGGGTTTCGTTATTAATGGCTGAAATTAATCTCTGTCCTCTCATGTACAAAGGACTCCCGCCGCTACAGTGGCAATTCATTTTGTGAAATGAATCACACGTTTTGGTTTCGGGTCAGATTTCTTTCACGCCCGGCGGATCCTGCCGGCAGTCTTTCCAGATATCCATATTTTAATATTGGATCTTCAAGAAAGGTATAAGGTTTCTTCTTATATTCTACTTCCTCAAATTCTCAAGGAATTGCGAAACCTCACGTAACTGACACTTCATGAATCAACTCTTCGATGTATACAGAATTCCCTGTTTGTGGGTTGCAACTTTCAAGTGCTTTGCCCTAGTGTTGGATTGCATTTAGTTCATGAACAATCGTGACACAATGCCATGTAATGGGGAGATAACTGATATTAGCGCTTGTATTCTCCCCGGATTCGTGTTTCCATCACGAAGTGTTAGTTTCACCAGATCAAAAGCAATCAAGAAGGACCGTCATCAGCAGAGATGTATTTACGCATAGGCAGAGTAGGCACGTGCCTACGGCGACAAATTTTCAAGGGTGGCAAATTTTCAAAGCGCAAACTTTTCTTGATATTTTCTGAAACAAATTTATAATTTCCAAAAACTATAAAAGCATATATCATATTTTAATTTTAAAAATGATTTAAACAAGACTAAAGCCGGCCCCCCAACCTTTGATTTATAAATTGAGTTTGAATTTCAAATGAGGACATTTTCAATATTACAGAATACATGAAAATAATTCGCCAACGACTTCTGATTGGTTGATTGATCAGAAATAATTAATTCTTAGAGTAAGAAGTTTGAAGTAGCCACTCAGAAGTCGTTGACGGATTTCGCCATGCATTCATATTGCGCTATGTAGAAAGTAGCGACATCTATTACCTCTTGAGTTAGTTCTAGAAGACAGATCTGGAAAAACCTTTTTATTTCTTTTGTTACTATTGTTGTGTATCGTTTATTGTAAGAGCCTGCTGAGTAAAAATGATATTTTGAATTTTTGAAATGAGTGATTGTCGAAACAGGCTCAGCGGAAGTCAATATGCAAAAATCAGAAAAGAAAAGGAAGAGAAATGTCAAAATGAAGTTGATACGACAAAAAAATATATGAATTCTTTACACCTATACGTGAAACTGATCACTGCTGCAGTTCATTTGACAGTTCTATTACTGAGTTAGTATAAACATATAGATTACATAACATATTTAGTTACCAGCTTGTATATTTTTTCCATGAGCCATGTACTAATAACTTGTGACAAATAAATGTTAACATTAATATATTTTTAATACAGAGTTGTGTTGCTAAAATATTCTTAAAATGCAAAAAATGTTTAGTACAATGATTAGAAATTGAATATTTTTGACGTGTTGTTGTATTCGTTAAAATGAACTATATCTTAATATAGAATTTAAATATATTAGCATAAAATATGTTACTAAACTTTATTTTATATAATATGTAATAATACATATAATATTTTGACTTATTTAATCAGGGTTATCATTGGATCTAATAATGAGATTGCAAAGTTTCAAACAGCTAAAAATGTAATGATTCCTCAAGTAATTGAAAATATAACTGCGATTGATTGTAAGTCGACGATTCAACCGAAATAAATATTTTAAACATTTTTTTGTATATTTAATTAAACCGTTTATATATATATATATATATATATATATATATATATATATATAGTCTTCTAGAATATTTGTTTATAATATTACAATATATTATTACAATTCTCTTTTTCAATTAAATAGGATTTCTACTTGGACTGATCGTTTTTGTTGGAAAAGCGATCCAGCTTTGTAATCTATTAATGAAGCTACACGTGATTATGTTTCCAAGCATGGGTTCGAACAAAACAAAAACGCTGAATTTTTTAAATCAAAAAGACAGTATAATGATGGAGAAGTTCGTTACGTAACGTCGAATATGTGTGAGTATTCGCATATCAGTAAAGAAAAAATGCCTTGCAAGTGGCTTGTCTACTTTGAGAGCAATGACATTGTTTTCTACGGTGTTTAGTCTATGTTTCCAAGCATTTTAGAAGTAACAACAAATATCATCGGGGAGGGATTCAATGATTGGAAAATGCGCATACACTGTAAAAGAACATGAGATTTTACATGTCATAAAAATTGTACCATCCGCATTGAGAATAGACAGGGCGGACTGAAAACAAGTGAATAAGCAGCTGCTTGAACAAGTTGAAACCCAGCCAATTTTTGGAGGAATGTTTCTTGAGCGTGTCATTTTAGTAATAAAAACTCTTGTTTCAGAGGGGTTTGCTTTGAGAGGACATGTTGAAAAGTTTTGGAATAATTCAAATGGTAATCTTACATGAAGTTGCTTGAGTTAATTTGAAATATACACCAATTCATAGCATATAAACATACAAAATTTGGTTAAATGAATAAAATGAATAAATGTATTATCACCACCGACGGTTCAAGAATAATGGTTATATTTAGCTAAGCATTAAGATGAGAATTCTCCGAAATTGGGAAGTGGCCAGTTTTTTCCATCATTGTGGACTCTACCTAGCATAGCACACGTGGATCAACTCGCGTATAGTTACTTAGACCATGTGGGAAAAGTGGTACACCAAACACAAGAGTCATTTTTGGGAATTCCTCCCAACACAGGCACAAATCAAAGATATTCGACGCCTGTCTGTAATTTTAAGAAAATTAACGAAACATGGACATTAATAATTGTCGTGGTAGTCTACGACAAGGAGTCAATATGTCGGTACTTTACCCCACTGGTATTCAGGCCGTATGAAATATGTAATGCTCTAATTGGAAATCATCCCTGTTCTGCTTTTTCTTAAATTTAGTTGGTACAAATTCAGCTGAACTCATGCCCTGAAGCAATGTACTTATTTCTACTTCTACCCAAAATTTATGTAATTTTTTTTAGGGTGCATTACTAAGTTGGGACATATTATAACTTTAGGTAGATGAGGATAGTGCCTCGTCTTTGAAAGTCTTTCCAATTACGCGCTTGGTCAGATGAGATGATGCCATGTCAGGTCTAAAAACCATCGTTGGCAAAATGTTTTTCGAAGTCCCCTTCAAATTACAATGATGATTTACCGCAAAAACGTCACCTGCGTGCAGAAGATAAAGGTCTTATTGTTGCTGATAAATTGGACTTGAACTGCTATTTATGACGTGGTGTGGGGATTCATTATTAGACGAGCTTGAATCGTGAACCAAACACTGCAAAAGTCGTTATCAGATTTTAAGTTCGTGTTTTGGTATTTAACTTCGCTTTGGTAGAAATTTTTAAAACGAACAGAGAACAAACTTTGAATTATTTTTGAAGGAGAAGAGTAATAAGCTGTCAATACTGAAACGTACGAATCGGAAAACAAAAGGAAAAGGCGAAATGGCAATGTGAATGGAATCTGCCTGAATATGTGGTATTCGGTAAAGTTTTTTGGAAACATTTTATTGTAGCATTTAATTGAATTTCCCTCACATTCAAAAGAGATTTATTGTAATTGCGCATTGCGAAAAGATGAGGCCGGCAAAAATGTTTACAAACAGCTTTTCAGGTTTTCAACGTCAAAGTAATTCTGTGAGACCCGCAAAAGTGTGAAGTGGATTTTTAGATTGTAACTATCTTCAGGTAACTCAAACTTCGATTTATAGAGGAGTAAATGCTGCACAATATTGTACAAAGGCCAAAATTTCAATTTGTTTTTGGGTTTTGGTTTTGGGGGGGGTATGTGTGTGTGTGTGAGTGTTTTGTAAACATTTTTTTTCAATAATATTTTTAGACGCTCCAATAATCATTCCACCAAACCACGACACTCCACCAAAATCAGAATTCCCAAACGTTCGATTTTGCATAGAATCGCTTACTAAACCAGGAACAAAAAAATGCTCTGCGTCATTAGAAAGCGAAGGAATTGGTTTGCATTCTAATCTATGAATTGAAAAATAAACTTGACTGAATGGAAAAAGGGAGGTTGAGTGATCAATACAAAACATAATTCGAAACTGCAGAATCGTCAGTGCATAGTCGCAGAGACAACCATCATTTTTCTAATTTACTTTACAACTAGAGATGTAAACTTTTTAGAATTTCGTTGGTCAGTCACAAAACTTTGTGTTTCTCTGCTCTTGTATTGCCTGTTAGCCTGTGAAAGATTGGGAAATGTATTGCGTGTCTGTCACGCGACTCCGATCTCCAGGTCTACCCTTGATTTCGGGACTTTTGAATAAATGTAAATGATATAATAATAATAATAATATAATAATAATAATAATAATCTAATAATAATAATAATAAATATGTGTTATTGTTCCGTTTTACCCCGGAATTAGGAGAAGGTGTCCCAGAAGGAGCTGATACACGATTTTTAAGGGTGGGGGTATATTTTTGTAAATATCAAATGGTATTTGTTATTCTATTGTATATATTTAGAGATTTACCAGTGAACTTATTAAAGCAGGTAAACGTCGTTTTTGGAGATCAAAATCGAGTTGTAGGATAAAAGAGCTCGTGCGTATATCCGTCATACTTTCGGTATTATGACCGGAAGATCTTAGAGCAAAGGTGAATGTTAACAAAGAAAAAAAAAACTTAGAAGTAAAATATATCTAAAATAAGATGTGAGGAGATGGAATAATGGTTATATTTACAAAATTGGTTCATTTTATTTAAAAACAGTTCCAAATCGGAATCGATATTATGAGTATTGCCTCAAACAATTTTATGATCGTATTCGAAGGAAGTCGGAAGTATGTGATAAATATAGTTATGTACTACTATTACAGACCGTTTACCTCAGTCAGTACTGGTAGTGTAGCATCTCTAATTAGGTATCAGTGGAAAAATAGACTGAGATGCAAAGAGACGAAAGCCGAAACCGACTGTCTGACTTGCGTATTCCGCAAGTCCCGCCTGCTCCGCCGGGGCTGGCCGCACGCCGCCTGGCCTGGTCGTGCCCCCGCGCCGACAGAGGGCCCACAACAATCGGGTGGATGACGCAACGGCGAAGAAGGGGAAGGGGGCGAGGTGTTTTTTTTTTTTTTGCATGATTGTCATGGCGTTGGATTCAGGAAGCATGTCGCCATCGCGCTTTAAGCCCACATTTTTAAATTTTTTCTCGGAAGTTTGAGAACTAATACGAGATCTAGCAAATACGAGATTTTGCTAGATTTTTGGAAAAAGGCCTTCGTAGCGTAAATTCTATTTTAAAAAGGCGTCAAATGCCGTTTACAGATCGATAATCGGACCATTGGTTCAGACGTTATCGGTAAAGTAAATTCCCCTGTGATAGTGCTGCGATCTATTGAATTCCTACAAGTATTTTTCGGTGCATTTAGCCTTAAGGCTGTCATTGAAATAGAGAAATTATCTTTAATAGATTTGGAAAAATCAGCAATATTTTTATGTTCATAATTTCCCCAAGATCTTGAAGAATCGATAGTTTCTGAGCTTATGCATTTAAGTTCGTATTTAAAAATCCTAGAAGATGTTAACCCAACGAATCCTGCAGCTTTAATAAAGTGGTTACGGAAAGAAGAATTAGAATGTATTTATCCTAACGTTGACATTGCATTTCGAATCTTTTTATGTATACCGGTGGCCAATTGCACAGCAGAATGTTCTTTCTCTAGTTTAAAAAGTATTAAATAATATTTGCGTTCTACAATGACAGAGTATCGACTGAACTCTTTAGCGTTATTGTGTATCGAAGAAAATTATCTCACCGTTTTAGATTATACTATAATTATTGATGAATTTGCTCACCAAAAGGCACGTCGCAAAATTTTACATCAATAGACAAATTAGCTATAATTAATAAAACGTTATTTCACCTGTATAAAAAAAACCCATCCAAAAAGTTATGTGTTATATTTCTTGTTTATAATGGTAATTCGGAAATTTCAAAAACCGTTAGAACGTCGTAATATTCTAATCGTTCAGTTGTTGTAAATAAAAATCTATCATATTAATATTTAATACAAGTTATTTATTTGTCTACTTGTATACCTTATGAATTGTCTTATGTACTGTCTATTTGTATACCTTATGATTTCAGAAGTTTATGAAAATGAAAGTAAGGCCCGTTAACAAAAAAATGTTGCAATTCTAGTAGTCATGTTTTAGTTTCCTTTTAATGTTAACGTTTAGTGTTGAAACGTTAATAATGTTGAACGTTACTTGCTATGAAGATGCAGGTTATATCCAAAATTAGCGAATCCAAAAAAATTATTGAATTTATGAAAACCATGTGAAAAATGTAATGTTACTTTCAAAGTTGAAACGTTCATATCAATGAGGAATTGTTACTGAAACGTTAAAATCTGAAATGTAACATTAATTTTAAACAGGGTCAACGATCTGAATGGGGCTGCAGGAAACTGTGCTACGGAAAATTCTGGGACAAACAATAAATTGTCCCTGCAGACGACCATTAGAATTACTCCAACCCACAAACTATACTTTGTCGGGCTCCTAAAACCCACACAAGAGGCAGTGAAAAACCAGTTTGAAAACCCGCAGAACAAAGAAACAAATACCAAGCCAGAACTCACAAAGGGGGTGGTTACGAAAGTGGTAAAACACTGGCAAGTGTTAGCAACATGAGCTTATCCGTAGAAAAAAAGGGAAGCTAAAATCCAAGAATACCACTCTCCCTAACAGGGACAGCCATATTCCTTCTTTTGCATCTCACAAACAACATGATAACTCGGAGGTTGCATAATGATAGATTGCAGCGCGCGAGTGAAGAACAGCGATGCTATCGGGTTTGTGAATACAATTTTGGAGACAGGCGTGTTAGGATGCGATCGTGTGTGCAACCGCTACGTAGTTCCAAAATAAATACAGTGTGATGACAAAGGGCAAGTTCGACATCCTAAAATGAGAAAAATGTAAACTGAACTCCAGAGACCAAGAACAAGAGTAGCTTTTAAATCAAAGGCCACCGAACATACGTCCGCAATTGCACCGGAGAAGAGAACTTCCCAGAGCGCCACTACCACGAATTCAACCAGTAGCTGCTCCATCATCACCCATGAAAAGACACATAAAACCATTGCACCTTAGCAGAAAAAAATAAACTATCTCTCCCACATGAAAGCAAACACATCGCCTTGTTCTTCAAGTAATACAGGAGAGAATCTCAAAAAGGCAGAAAAAAATAAAAGACAGGAATATGCGAGTATTAAAGGCCCAAGACACTCAGAAGGTTACCTCCTGAAAACCGCCCCCAAAAGCGATTGGTTATTCTCGGGAAGCCTTGAAGCAAGCAGTGCACGGAGGAAGTAATGAAGTTTCCAGTCTACTAAATAAAATATGTGGTCTAAGAGAAGGTGCACACTGGGCTAAAAAATCTTTCAAACATGGGATCACAAATGAACAGAAAGAGCAATTTAGGACGCCTGACATTGAACCGGAAGTAGTAACGATGAAACCCTTGCATTTTAAGTCCAACGCAAGGTCGAGGTCCTGCAGGTGGCAACCTTGGTCAAATGGATGCTATCCTCTGGGACATGCAGCAATTCCCCTCTTAAAGGCTCATACCCGGATAACGACCTCATCATTCTAACGGGAACATTCCTACCCGGCAATTGGAACAAACCAACCTTCTACAATGTGCACCTCTTTGCAAATAACGGGGAACTAGGAAGACTCTCAGGAGGCGTATTCAACCACTTGAAGCCCTGGCTGACTCCAATTACAACTCGGGTACACACAGAGCACAGCTAACTGTGCACGGATACCCACACCTTGGGTGAAAGACCGAAGAGTATCACGAACCAAACGCCGTGTTAAAAACACAACGGGACACAGTGACAGTGATTCCAAGGTATGCACGTTTTTACGCATTTCTACGTAATTACACGAGGTGCAACAGTGCGACCCGACGTTGCTTTTCTCGCTCGCGTTTTTTTCTAAGAAGAATTTTGGGTCTTTCAAAAAACTGCAAGAATGATTTTCTTCTCACAATAGCCTTTTCTCCAAATTCTTCTAGAAAATATATCAAATATAATGAAACATCATGTATACCAAATTTAAATACTGAATTTTTGTTAATGAGTTCAGCTAAACGTGTAAACTACCAACGAATCTAAATCATAATTGATACTCCCAGTAATTGGCGTATTTTTTCAGGATTCTGTGATATTCATATTAAAAAATAACTCGCGCTAAACATTTGCAACTTCCACCACGATAGCCAAAGCCACTCTATAGAAAATCAATTACGATAGCACTCGTACATCAAACGACAATGTTTTGAAAGGGGTATTCCTTTTATCAGGAAGTGAATTGTATTAGTAAAATTGGAAAATGACAGCCTGAACCTTATAACTTTTATTGCAAAACCATGTTGCAGGGACCGCCAAATATTATTCTTCATGTTAAATATTCACACAAGAACTCACATGCATGCCCCGTCATTCCTGGTGGGTCTATCCCTCGGTTACATACTGCACAGCATCAAAAACAAGAACATCATCTTAAATAAGGTAGGATCATTAATATATCTGTAGTATACACGAATGTTACAGATAAAACTAGCATTAAAATATAAAATATATTTTGTGTGTTTTATTTGTGAATTGGATATTTAAATTATAATTAACTACAGTAATAGCAATCAGTGATCTTAAGACTGACATACGGACAAAAAAAGTTTACTGCACAAAAACGAGATCAAGAATATCAACTTAAACACGGTAAGAACATTAATGTATGTGTAATATATACGAATGTTAAAGATTAGCTTTAAAATATGCAAAAATTATTTTACATGCATTGAGTAGGTTTAGGCTGGAAAATATTGCTTAGATGTATGGGACAGCATTTGCAGAAATTGGGAAGAGAGAAGTTCTGTGCATCGCTTTTCTGTGTTTTCGTCGGAAGAGAAGGTTCCGAAAAGACGACACATATTTAACAATATTAAATTTTGCAGTATGAATGTACATTTAGATTTATTCATCCAAAAAACGTAAAATCTGTACGTGACCTAGGGGGAAAAAGATTAAGTATACAATAAATTGTCATGATTACCTTTGTCTGGGCGAAAAATAACGATCTTATGAATTCTATCCGTCAATCATGATTTTGCTGTTTTGCCGTGTCTCACAGCGCGGGTCACTGATGCTGGAATTGCTTTATTTGAGAAAATATCGTTTGAGTGTTTCTAAATATGGGCAATTTGCAGATCATTTTAACCCAAAACTATTGACTTCTGGAGAAAATGCATACGAAATTATTTGAAGTAATTGTACAAATAAATACAACAATGTATACAAATTGCTGGTAATAAAAAATTAACGACGTGAGTATATTTAAAAAATACCCTTGTATAATTTTTTAAAAGTAAACATACAAAAGAAATACATCTAAGGGACATTAATGTCATGTTGTTTAGTCCATTTAGCACTATGTGTTTAGAAACTTGTTAAAAGGAGGATATATAACTACAATAATTTCAACTAAATATACATGACCTTAATGGAAGAACATTACGAGAAACGAATATCTCTATCTTAAAGATAGTAGTTGTAGGAAGACTTTTCAAACTTCCGCAGGTATATACATTTTAGACTTAATAGTGAAAATAGAATCTACGATATCTCCGTAAGTGAATTTTGCTCTCTTCATGCAAAAATGTCTTGAAAAAAATTTCACGACATTTTTGAGAAATTGCTGAAAATGTCCCAAGAGCTTCATAAATAGTACCCCGACCTATATGTCAGCAAAATAATATTTACTTCTTTAATTTTGCTTTTTCATACATTGTTTATATTTAGTAGATGTAGGTACGTAATCTGTAAGTGATGTAAATTTTTGTTCGTTTCATGGCCGACTAGAAATACCTTGGCCACGTGTGTGATACAGTGATTTAAGGAAACGAATTTGATTCCTTTTCAGAATTAGTACTTGTGAATTAATGATTTTAATTGTTCGCGAGTCATCAACGATTTTTAATTAAATTATTGAGCATATTTAGTCAACTAAACACAAAAGTTTTTACACATTTCTTTTTTATATTCAACGTTCCATTTTATTTGTTTGTCAACAATCATTCTTTATTTGAAGTTGCCAATTTCTTTCAAAACAGGGCTTCCTGGCACTGGGCTGGGCACTTTGCACTTTTATGGTTCTGGGCAACTGTGTGGGGCCGAACTACATGGTCCAAGCGAGCTACAAATACAGCCTACTGGAAAGTGCAGCCTACCAAGCCATTGCTCGTCTTTCTTGGGCAATAGCAGTTTCCTGGATAATATTCGCGTGCTACGCCGGTTACGGAGGTATGACAATGAATACAGTGTGCCCACACTCCTAATTGCAAACATTAAAGCAACGCGTGTCTAGAGTATCCATCTTCAATCCGTATTACTAATTTCCAATTCGCTCGAAAATTGAAAGAAATTGATTGATTCGTTTATTAGTGATTCCAGGCGTGTCAACTGCTAAGGTCATTAGTTTCGCAAGTGTAATGCGTGTTTTCCTCGGGAGGTGGCGGGGATCTTCCTCCGCTGGATGGTGAGATCCGGCGCCGACCTAACGTCAGCTTACTCGTATCTCAGTATACGGACAGTATCAACCAGGTATCTCACTATCGGGACACCGCCCCAGCCGGAACCAGCTAAGCTTCCGTCCCGTCTCGCGACATGAGTGGTAGTGTACTGCATGACAGTATGTGTAAGTAAGAGATAAACAGAAACAAAGAAGGAATGATCACGCGCGGGCCGTGGCCCGTTTCTTAAGGTATTGATCCGCTATTTGCGTGGAGATGATCGGTGAAATCACGGAAAACTAGCGATTACAACTGCCAGCTGCTAAAATTCTCCAGACAGCGACAGAACTCGATATAACTCGCTACCTAGTGTCGAAACTCCTGCTACCCGGAGTCGAACCTAGGACCATCCAGTCAGTCACCGCAGTGTCATCCGTTGATGCCCTGAGACACCTCTCTCAGTAAAACTGAAAGGAAACAATGAAGCTACTTAAAGTTTCCAAAAATGTACATGACCCTAATGAAAGAACAATTCTGGACAGCAAATTTCTTTTATACGAAAACTCTCTATCTTTAATTTTGAAGTTGTAGGAAAATCCCGAAAAAATTCAAACTTTTTTAATTTTCGAAAATTCAGTTAACCGTGAAAATAGAGCCTATGCCAACTTTATAATCGAATTTTATTACATTTTAGAAGAAATTTAAAGGAAATATTTGGAGCTTAATTTGTGAAAATTTGGAAAATATCCCAGTTATCTTAAAGAGTACATTAAACACAATTCTTACCAAATGTTTAAAGAAAAAAATTGCAGGCAATTTTGAAAAAATCTTGTTTTAGTTATTTTTTTTTAAATTAAACATGTTTCTATCAATTTTGACGAAAATTACAAAAATGTTATTTGTAAGTCACTATCTTCGATAGAGACTTCAATTATATATCACTATCTTCAATTTTGTGGTTGTAGGAAGACGTAAAAAATCATACTTGTGCGATTTTCAAAAATTCAAAGTTAACCGTGATAATGGAACCTAAGCCACCTTTATAAGGGTATTTTACTATATCTTTACAAGAAACTAAAGATGAAATGTGGAAATGTGTTTTTGAGATTTTAATAATGTCCGAGGGGGCTTTATTTTGAAGAAGTTTTTCAAAACGGTGGGGCCTTGAGTGGAGCCATATCGACCTGAGAATACGCATTTTGGAAAAAAAAACGTACTTGCTTGTTTAGGCGTTAGCGGTGTTCACACAGAGACAGATGGACGGACGTTTTGCCGACAGTTTTTTTGTATGTGTGTGTTAAGAACCTACAAAAAAGGGATTCTGGCTTCACCACGCATTGGAGGATTTTTGTTAATTTAGCAACTAAATTTATCCACTTTTTTGTTATTAAGGCAATGAATTGTTTTGGCATAAAATCTGCATCTGTTTTCCTTGCAACATTACATAACTCTCCCTATACTACGTGTATTACTCCGTATATTCGTATGTATACAGGAAAAGCGTGAAATTAGCAACACATGGGAACGAAAATGTCTAGTTTCTACGAGTTAAAGAAAATCTATTTGTATCGCCAAACAAACTCCAGAATTTGATTCGTTTTTATTGCCAACAAAAAAGCAATTCAACCTCAGCAGGACTCTTACCACTTCCACCACTACAAGCAAAAGGAGAGTGCAACAAAACGTGCGCATAGTGAAACTACATTTATGTTCCGAAGCAATACAATCTCAGCAATTGCTCAATGTATCAAGGAATCTGGACCAGAACCTTATTGAGATGGGGGTCATTGATCCGTAAACTGAAGTACATCAATTCTTACAGGCATATTAAGTCTTTTTTTTAAATTATGCAATGCAAATGTTAGTTAATGCATTACATATCATTGTTTTCTTAGAATAAATATTATGCATTTTGATGTTTATTATAGTCTCTAATTGCATACAAACAGTTATGCAACAGAAAATATTTTACTTTTAACTTTAATGTGTGTGTCGACTTTAAATTTAATGTCATTTGGCAATGCTTTGTAAAGTAACGTACATGTATTGGATGTGGATTTCTTATAGTGTGCCGTTGATACTGACACTTGATGAATGTGATTACTACGACGTGTGATGTATTATAAATATCAGTATAGCATGAAAACATGTTCCAAACATTAAGTACAGTGTTGACAAAAAAAAGATTCGTTGCCTTATTTTTGAGCAACTAGGTGGCAAATTTGTGATAAAAACAATTAATGTGGTTTTGTTTCGGAGCATTCTTTCTTACAGCTGCAGACCGCCATCGCGCAACGAATACAAATATATTGTCGGATACGAAGTACTGTTTCTAAATATAATTGCAAACTAACTATACGAAAATGTGCTATGACTACTTCAAAATGTATATTTTCTTCAGAAGAGCAATCAATATTTGCATTCACAGGATTGCTGAATAACCTACTCAACTGCTATGCATTGCGAGTGATCAGCCGCCTATCGTATATCGCCAATCTCACTCAGTTCTTTGTGCTGATGCATTTCGGAGGTTATAGACGAGTACCTCTGTGGATAGACGAGTTAACGTGGGTAAGTATTCATAATTTCGCTTTAAAGTACAGACAAGCATGCTTTCTTGAAGATCACAATCTTCCATACAATGAAAATCTACGAAAGTTTTATTTGCACATATAATAAAGTAAAATAAAAATACATAGCTTTAAACCTTTTACAAAGTATTTTTTACTTGTAAGTGTCTTTTACTCTTTACAAACTTGTTACACAAAGCGTAAACGCGTACAAAACAAGAAATAATTATTTCCATAATGCAACAAGATTTCAAAAGCAATTAAAAGTACTTGTAAACTGCTGGTCAGGCGAAAATCCTTGTTTCATTCGCAACTACTTCCTGGTTAAAGATTCGTCTTTCGTAAATCCGAAAAAAAATTTCGGCCATTCAAGTTATTACAACGACACACATCTCTTGAAGGCATCTTGAAAGGCTCTTGAAAGTAAAATTGTCACAAAGCTTTAAAGGATATAACCAATTGAGAGGAATTCAGAACCCAACGTGGCCTTCACTCTGCACATCTGAACTGTCTGAAATATGTAAACAAGATGGTCGGAGCTGGCCTAAGTTTGTGACGTCACGCGCCTCCTTCGAAGTGATTCCCAGCGTTTCGAGACCTATCTCCTGTATCCGGTACCTAGACTAATTGAAAAAGACTACAGTACTAATCAGAGCAGCCGGGCGCGAGAATGCTTTCCCTGGCAGCTGCTGAATTCGACTGAGCTCTGTAGTTAGTGATGCAAATCTGCCACAGTAAAATCTCCAAACTCTTACAGGCCTATAGGACATCAGTCGTATGCAAACAGATGGAACACATAATCGCGGAGTATATTAGACGAGTTTGGAATAAAACTGATTGGCTATTTCAAATTCAACACGGTTTTCGTCCTGGGTATTCGTGCGACAGCCAGACAATTGCGTTTGTCAGGACATAGTAGATTCAATAGACGAAGGGAGTATGGTCGACGCAATAATATTAGATTTTTCTAAGGCATTTGATCTTGTTCTACATGGCCTTTTAATTGCCAAAGTGTCAGAAACGGGAATAGATCATTGAATAATCCTGTGGATAAAAGAATTTCTTACGGGGCTCACTCAAACAGTCAGAGTAGGAGACAAATATTCATCGAAAGCCGATGTAACCTCGGGGGTCCTCCAGGGGAGTGTGTTAGGGCCTTTGCTATTCTTAGCGTTCATTAATGACATTGCAACTGGATTAAAATCAAAAGTTAGACTTTTCACCGACGATTGCATAATATATAGGAGTATTGGCTTGTCTGAGGACGAAAATGTTTTACAGAGCGATCTTAACTGTTTATGGAACTGGGCGTGCAGAAATAAGATGGAATTAAATCCGGAAAAGAGTAAATTCATTTGCTTTACCAAGTCTCGCTCAAACGTACGCTCCAGTTATGAATTAGGAACTAACGTTATACCACGTGTAAAAAACTGTAAGTATTTGGGTTTGGTCCTACGAAGCGACTTAGCTTGGTCGGATCATATTAACAATACGGTTAAAAAATCCTGGAGAGCGCTGCACTTTGTAATGCGTATTCTAAAAAAATAATAGTCCAAATGCCCTATCCCTAGCATACATTACACTTGTTCGTCCAATTTTAGAATATAGAGCGGCATGCTGGGACTTTTACAGAAAAGGGCAAATCGAAGCGTTAGATAAAATTCAAAAACGGGTCTCAAAGTTTGTAAATCACAGGTGCTTTGGTGACAAACGAGAAGAATGGGGAGTCCTTATCTATGAGAAAGGAACGGGCGCGTTTATGCGTAATGTACAAGACATACAGAGGGCAGCATGGGCAGATATCGGTAAAAGATTACAGAAATCAGATTATAAAAGCAGAGGAGACCATCCTTGGAAAATACGATTTAGAAAGCAAAGAACTGATGTAGGCAAGGTCCTTTGTGAATCGCACTATAGTAGATTGGAATAAACTATCGGCAGAATCACTAGAGGCTCTTCCTTCTAATGTAGCCAAATTTAAAAATATGCTTCATTCCATCTAGATCATCTCGAATAATACTGACTAAGACATTTATCTTTATTATTATTATTATTATTATTATTATTATTATTATTATTATTATTATTATTATTATTATTATTGTAATAATTATTATCGTCATGTCCCTTATACAGTGAAGTGTAGTGTAGTGTTGTGTAGTGAAGTGTTATGAAAACTAGAAGTGAATTTAGAGTTAGCTAGAAATAGATTGGAACTATGATATCGACACCTAATTCTAATAGCATACCTAATTGTAAATGTTGAAAATGTTTAGTAATTCTAATCCTAATTGTTATCATGTTTGCCACCGAGCATTAGCTCAAAGCGATCTTTAATAAATCTATCTATTTACTCCAGGTCAGAGACACTGCAGTAGCAAGAGTTGTTCCGCGGAGCAATATAAGCCGTTCATATCTCGAATAAGTGATAAACAGTCCTCTGCAGAATCTTGTAAGCAGAAATTGTCTTGTCTTCCGAATCTATGATTAATTGTAATTCATAAAATTCAAATTTTTTATAACTCATCGCGGTTTTGAAACTTTGGAATAAGTTCTAAATATGTATTGAAGGCATTTGAAGCGACAGTCAAGATTGCGGTTTCTGCAACTTAAGCCTAGGGAATACATATGCAGTTAGTGTATCAAGTTTGTACATACTACACACGTTGGTATTGATACAAATATTATACCTTATAGTTGATAACACATCCATTCTAACCCTTTCCAACACAAAATTTGTTTCATCCCACGTTCTAAAATCTCTTGTATTTCAATTTCTAATTTATTTTACAGATACAAACGTTCTTCTCCGACTGTATGCTGTCAATGATTATTTCTGTTATCCTTTTTTTGCTCGTCGATTCACCAGTGAACCTGATTACGCGATCCTTTTTATTTGAAGGTAAGATTTCCACTATATAAAATAGATTAGTCTATCTCATTTTGTAGAGTCCCGTTACACTGACAACATTACATGAATTAAATATAACATTCAACATAACATGAATGAAATATTCAATTCATTCGAGACTGAATTCGTGGTTGTTACGTTTCACTAAATCTGTTAACGCATCGAAATGTCTTGATGTGGGAGAACTGGAAATCTGAGCAGAAAGACTTGCAAAACGTCTTTCTGTTGTCGTGCATGAAAGGATTCTGAAATGAGAAGCATTACGACTGTCACCTCATGTTGTCGTTAGAATCTGATTTCCAACATGAAATATTTGAAGAAAATATCCGTGTTACCTATGTCCTGGAAGAAAGGAATCTTTTTTGTCAGACTCATTATCCATCAGTGTATAGACCACGCATATTTCGCTTTGCACTGACGCATCAAGATAGCAGAATGTTGGAAAATATAGTCATGAATCTCCGAAAACAAGACACCGACCGTGCATAAATAGTTCGTTCCATTGCAGCCGATACGCAAGTATTTCCTGTTTTCACAAACGATGCGATCCGCAACCCAAGTGGCTCGGCCACTGACTTTCAATATAGAGAATCTTATATTCCTTGGGACTGCCCGCTCTCCTCTATATTGAAACACACGAGATTTGGTGCAAACATCGAAGGCAGAACATTTGAAATGTCCACATTTTCTGTTAATTTATACAAAAAACAAGTTATAATTGTACCAATTTGAGATTCCTTGCCCAATTCGAATTATTTTTTGTGCCAATGTGTAAACAACATCCATCTCTGTCATGCTTCTTCAGAACATCTGAAAACTTTCAAACCAAAATTGGAAAAATTCAGGAAACAAATATATCTATAAATTCAAAATATTAAACAAAGCCATTGCAATATAACTAGCTATCTCATCGCAAAATACCACTATAAGTTACGTATCACCCAACCGCCAACATAAATATTCATTAACAAAAAAATCACCTTCCTAAATAATCAAATAATTGACTACCAAACCTAAAACCTACCGAACACTTGAAAAGGAAGTAAACCTATCTATGTTGAAAATATATCAATAACCATAAACAACTTTTACAAACACAGCACTGAACAAAAATACTTGCATATCACCACTTAAAGCTACGGTAGGTAAAATAATATGTTTGAAAAGCTGAAGCACTAGTAACACACTTCCCCGTTCTCATCTATTTCACTAATCATCATTCACTCTAAGCAAAGCCCGTCCACAGTCAATTCGCAAGAGCATAGTACAAGAAACCAATGCACAGGATTATCCTTTCCAGGGGCATCGATGCAGAAGAATGGGTCTCCAATATCGAGCGATTCTCTCAACAATAAGAAAAAAGAAAATTAAAGAAAAAACTAGGAAACTTACCTTCAAAGATACTGACTCCAGCATTCGGTGGACAATGACATTGTCAAAATACTGAGATTGCATTTGTTCCTGTTTCCTACAATTGTTTTAAATTCACGCACAAAAGTGTAGTGTGTGAGTAGTGTGGAAATATTCAGATGGTCGTTGAGAAACTGCTGAGATCAGAAGTCATTCTGATCTCAAACATTGTTCATTTCACAATATCATTGAAGTCGAGGCCTTCCTTATAATCAGGGCTAAGATATATATGGAATAACAAGTATCTAAATATCTCTGTGTATATATGTATATATATATACATATATACACACACACTTAGGTCTTAAAATGTTCCAAATATGGGGTAAAATACTAGTAAAAAGTTATACAATACAAACATAAAATGAATAAAATCAAATCATCAATCATCACATTAAAAAATGTCCACATTTTTTACAATAAACTTCCACCACTTTTTGTACTAAAACCGACAACACCTTTGTAATGCTGATCTGGCCTTAATCCTTTTCTGACAAGTCAAGATTTGCCAAGCAGTGGGTTACAAAGCAATTTCGAATTTTCAAATTTGAAATAGCGCCTTTTGGCTCTTAATATTACTTTGTATTGGATAAAACTACGTTCAACACCACAACTTCTGGGAATCATCTTCAGTCAGCTTATGATTACCTTGTAGCTACTTATAAACAACTTAAAATTTCACTTCTGACGGTCCTTTTCCGAGGTAGACTATTGTCTGCCAAATAGTATCTTCGGTTCGTACTATCCCCTCTTCTGCCGGCCAACGTTTCTCTTTCCATGTCTTGAATCCCCAGCGGTAATTCGGTGAGTCCTGTGGGTATGGTGAAGTAGCATGATATGACCTCCACAACGCCATTTCAGGTGTTGAACAGTGGTTTCAACGTCATTGATTTGTGCTTTCTGTCTTATGACTTTATTTCGTATTCTACTTGTCAGGATTTGAAGGAATTGCTTAAAATTTTTCTTTCCATTTTTCGGAGGCAGATGTTAATGGCATTGGAGCGCTGGAAGTACACAAGAATTTATGATTTCTCCCTTTATTCGCAAGATGTAGGATTAGTTGAAAAGAATAACTTTTTAAAATGCTGACCATGCTGCGGAAATTATTCTGGTTAATTCTGTTTTGGCGTTATTATTGAGAGATATTAATTGTCCCAGATATATATATATATATATATAATTTCTCCCGCATTATCAATTTTTTCTCTAGCAACAGAAATCTTTATCTTTCGTGCCATTGAACATGACCTTTGATTTTCTAAGTTTTATTTGTAGACTTACTTATTTGCCGAGAATCTGAAGTTTCTCATAGCATTGACTGCATTTATCTGGATGAATTGGCAATGAAAACAATATCACCGGCAAACATAAGTTTAGATAATTTTTCCCGTCAATGTTAATTCTAAAATTATCCGGAAATCTTTCATAAAACGTCTTGTAATAAATAGATAAATAATTTAGGGGAAATAGGATCTCCTTGCCTTACTCCTCGTCTCAAATTCTTGTGTTTTCTCTATGAGTTGGGTCATTGTTTGTAGGTGATCAATTGTACAGAAGCTAGCGCTGAAACCTGCTTGTTTCTCCGATTGATTTTCTTAAATTGTCTTGTTTAATCTGTTGGAAATTATTTTCGAGAATATTTAACATGATTCTAATCAGCCGGTAGTTGTCAATATTTTCTTTTGAACCCTTTTTGTGAAGTAGTATTACTGTATTAGATTTCCATTATTCAGGTAATAATTTTCTTGTGGAAATTTATTGAAAGTAATTATTAGTGGCAGTGTTAGTTCAATTTCAAATTTCAGATATCCATTTATCATACCATCTTCTGCGGGACATTCATTTGAGCGTATCTGTTTCAAATAATTCTGACTTCGCTTGGTAAGATTACTGGGCCATGCAGATTGTGTTTTAAACGTCCCAAGAACAATTCGATTAGTGGATAGAATTTTATCTTGTTACTTGTGTAAAGAATTTCGTGGAATTGTGTGGCTATTTGTACGATTTTACATGTGGATGTGGCTACAAGGTCATGAGATGTAATTAGCGGTGGAATCTATTTTTACCTAAGCTCTCTGACATTTGAATTTCGTTTCAGAGATTTGGTCGGGCATATTGTTTTTCACTAAAGTCTCTTCTTGTTTTCGAAGGTCACGCTGAATGATTGTTTTCGTAAGCTTGTTGATGTCTTCATATTCGGTTTGTAGAGCCGTGTTTTCATATTTGTTTAGCTTTAGTTCTTGACGAAGATCTAATAATTGTTTTATGCCCTCACTTAATTTGTGTCGTTATTTTCTTGATTTGTCTGTAAAAGAAGACATTTTCGCACTAAAGCCTCGTTTAACCCGTCGTAAAATGTTTGTATTTCGTCCTCCGTACCCGTTGAAGTTGGTGTGTAATTTTGTATTACTGTCATCAGGATATTAGTGAACATTAGTACTTTGGTACTTGGTACTTGAACTTTGGTACTTGAACCGTTTATTTTCAGAAACCCGCCAAACGCCAAATTCCTTATTATGAGAAAATTAAGAAGGAGTGCCCTATCAATGTAGGGTTGTTTTTTCAGATTTAAAAATATTTTTTAGTATTAAATCAGTTAATAAGTGAAAATTTTTCATGTTAATTTAATTTTTTACTAATGTCATAGTTTTAAAAAAAAGTTTACCCGTTCACTTGACGGATTTCTCCAATAAAACACCAGAAATAACTTATATTGATTTGTAACATCACTTTTTCCGAGTATTAATCACTTGAAATTGAGAGAGTTGCTATTCACTATTATCATAAGTTTATAAAATAAGATTTTTTTACACAAAAATCTTGAAAAATCCGTGTTGTTATTTCGTCTCGAAGCCCAACATTACTATCATCATCTCTTGTTAGCCAGTACAAAATGTTGTCATAAGATTGTTCATAGCTAACATCATAAGGTCTCAGATTCACTTAATTATCTATCTTCTTTGTGTTAATTGATGTTTACAACAAGAACAATGAATTAGACTGTACAAAAAACGTGCTTAATGAAATATTTAAATATAACCAAAATATTTTGTAAGTGCATTCTTACACTGAGTAAATAAATTCATGTTTTATAAGTACGAACTATTGCAGTTACAAGAAATGCCTTCCGGGTTTTGTTTTTATAACTTTTTTACCGGTGTACGAAACAAATGCCTCGCCTTTCACTCTGGCATTGGGTATAATATTCCTCTGATACATTACTTTACGACGAACACCTCGTCTCTTTTTATATACTGGCTCATCTCCAGAACTAGACATGTTCTCACAAAAGAAAACAAAAAAACTTTCACTTATCACAGCAAAATAAAATCACTACAAAAGAAATTTCAATTCGCCATTCTGAGTAGATGCTACTTTCAAGAACTTACAAGAGAACAACAGCCTCACTACTTTTAGAAGAGCAGATAGCGTTCTCTAACTTTCTTAGAAAATCTCCCCTTTTGAACGTGTAACCTAAGTGACCCCTGAAGTGATGCTGATAACGGTCCAAAGTACTAGCTTGGAGTACATGTGACATCCTTACTCTCGTGGTTGTCCGCATGCGACCACTACAGAGTTAAAAAGAAAATTTCCTTTTGGTTTAGAACAGAAACCCGTCAAACGACGTCGCTTATTCGGTTTTCTGTTCTACACACGATATTTTCAGGGTATTTCAGACCACATTGCCAGAGCTGAAAATAGCTGATTTCCGTACTAAAAAAAGTACTTATTGTCATAGAACAATATCTTACTGCTAACGCGTTTTTTTAATTATTGGTGTTTGACGGGTTTCTGAAATAAACGAAACAATTATAATTCTGTGTGAGATCGCTCTAATATCTGTTACATTTCACTTAATTCTACTAAAGAATATGAAGACAAATCCTTTCTCATTACGCGTTTCTTCAGAAAAACTTAATAGTTTTCTGTCTTGCAATTCCATTGTCGATCCTTGGCGTCGTTCTTCGCATTATCCCAGAATATCAACTTCTACTGATAGCAATGCAACTCCAGAAGTCTATTTTCGGTTCTTAAAGATCGCACATTTAGAGTGCCTTTCAGAATTTTTTGATGACCCATCCTTGGCTTACGATTGTAATCTTAAAACTTTACTTTTGCTTCAATTTTCCTGGTTTTGGAACCATTAATATTTCTTTTTTCGTTGATTTCGCAAGTACTTTTTTGCAGGTCCCCGTCGTTTTCCTTCTGTTTATATTGCCCCCTTTTCCACTTTCAATTTTTATAAAATGTTATTTATCAACTAAGAATCTTTATTCTCTATTCCCAGTTTTCCACTTATCATTGATCATGTTCTTATGATATCCGATATTCACAGTGTTCCCTTTTTTGCGCTTGCTGTTCCCTTCTTCGTTTGCTTTTGCTCTGATTTCAGCTTGAATTTCTCTTGTTTGGACATATGTCTATGTAATACTCATAGCCTTTTAACTGAATTTTATACTTTAAAACCTTTATGTTTTCCTCAAATGAAGCCATTTTTACTTTAAGCATTCCTCTATCCTCTGTATCTTTGCGGAAGGGAAATGCTTCTTGAAAATTCTCCTTCATTATCTAATATGTTGCAGGACACTCTGAGTAATGTTAACAGTTTTTGCTATCTTGGGGATCTATTAGCTTGCTTTTTATGATGTAATTGTTTTTATTTTCTAGTCTAATAGTTCTTTCTTCTATTAATTATAATCTTTGCTCAGTATTTTATGTTCTCTCTTCATATTTTTCATCTATTGTAATTTGTTGGTCCACTTCATTTTTATTTTGGAGTGATATATCTTCCGGTTACTAGAGTCTTGTATCCAGCTCAAAAATGTGTCTTCATGTTTTCACGAAAATCCGTAGCCTCCTTTCTAATTTCTTTTAACTCATTCAATATTGTGTGCAATATTCCATGCTTTCGACTTTGCTCTTTTCTGGTAGCATTTTTGAATTCGCAGTCCTAAAATTCTCGTTAGTCTTTCGGCGTCAATATTGAAATGGAACCACACAAGTGGGACGACAATTAATGTAATGCAACCTGTAAATTACACTATCATAAGGGGGAATTGCCATCCCACTTAAGGCGCGACGGTCACTTTCAAACAGCAGGGTGCACGCGCTGAATTTGTTTCAAGGGCGCCAAGCGCATTTTTTACCTGTTATTAATCTTTAGCATTGAGAATCTCAGGGGTGAGCACCCTAGGTCGAAGAATTGCATTTGGCTTACTGACTACAAATAATACACAGACGATGTTCTTTTGTGTTGGCACCCGACAAAATGGCGGGCACACGTTTATTATCGTGGTAAACTGTGTCTCTCACATACAATTACTTGTTGTGATTTCCTCTGGCTGATGTCCCTACTTCACCCCGAAAGGATTTCACGTCCAATACCAGTCGGCTGCAGTGGGGGACCCGTTGAAATGTCATAAGAGTCGCCTGTCGTCGGCAGGAACACGCGCGGATGTCCGACGTCAGGCTGGGCGGGAGATCATCCGTGGCCGTCCTCGAAATGATTTTGATGCGCGGGTCGCAGGTCGTCACACGTCGCCTGGATCGCGTTTTGTCATTTGCAGCCGAATGATCGTACTACACACCCTCACGGGTAATTTAGAGTGTTGATCTTATTATCCCAGCCCGGCATCAGGAATAAATTCCGATGCTGAATGAGGACTGGTATGATCGTGTGGAGAACAGCGACCTTTCGTTGGATGGATGTTGTCACCGTTAAATCAAGAACCGTCTCTCTAAGAGTCGACATAACGCTGTCGGGATTCTTTTTCTAATAATCTGATCTTTTAGCGCCCTAAGCTTACCTGATTCCCATCCCCACAAATTTTGCAAATGTCATAAACTGACTAAATTAGTTAAATGGGTGAATCATAATTCGTTCTTATTTTTCGAAATTCTACAATATTCCAAACTTGTATACTTTCACACTAATTATGTTGCTGAGTTGATTCCGCGGTTGGTATTGTGTTGTTATCAGGGTCATCTGTGAGCGCAGGTTACGACTAGCATTGTGGGCGATGAACGTTGAAAACAATAGCCTGTTTAGATCTGAACTGAGTAATTTTAAATATAAGATAAAAACATTCTAAATTTATGTTAAAGTGTTTCCTATTGTGTGTATGCCCTCAACTTGTTTAATGGATTCTACATTTCTATAATCTACAAAAAATAGTCTCGTTGGTAAATTAAATGGACGTAACATTTTTATGCAAATTAAATGCATTGAATGGAACTGTCTTCGGGTATTACACACCTTCTATTTTTGGTTTTTGTGCAATTCAGTGATACTATCACTCCGATGCTCGTGGTTCCTAATTATCAAGAGTCAATGACTAGTTCGGCTCTTCAAGATAAAGGCCGTAAAAATATCAAACATTACAATTAGTTTTTAGGTACTTGTTTGCTTCCGAAAACAATTCTAATAGGTTCTTACGATAAAATCTTGGCATATTTGAAACCAGCATCCGAAGGCACAATTGAATCGATTTGAAATGCAAGATTGCGTTGAACTCCTACAAAAGGCAAAAGTGTTTTACTTATATTATTTGTTCTTATACGTAGATGGCTTTACGAAAAGTATTGAACGACACACAGCCGACATAAGAAATTACAGACAGGACAGGACAGGATCTTGAGTTTGTGTTATGTGGTACGCATGTCTCTGATGAAACTCTTCGTCCATGTTTTCTCTTCGACATGTGGTCTCTTGATATTCTGCGACCCCCCTCCCCTGTACAAGGACGGGGATTTGGAGTCGGGGAAAGGGAAGTGACGGGTGATTTTTTGTTAAGAGGTTTTGGAGATGGGGGAAGGGGAGGGGAATGGGATGAGATATAGGAGGGGTTGGGAATAGTCAGTGTTAGTTTTTGGTTCGACGTGGGTAAGTATTTAGTCCGTTGTTTTATGTCGCTTTTGTCGGTTCTTTTGTCACCTTTGGCCTAGGATATGGGAGGATAGCAGGATATCGAGGGAGTGTTTTTTCCTTGTGCGTGGGGGGGATTTCGGAGGATATGATGGTGGAGTAGGATTATGTTTTTAAACTGAGGATTGGAAATGAACTGTTATAGGTATGGATTGTGGATTTATAGAGGTGGGTAAGTATATGGGGAATATTATGTTGATCTCTTATGTTGTTGAAGCGGGTTAGCGGAGGGGGCCGGAAGATAAGACGAATAACTGTTTTCGGTGACGGTTAGTTTTCTATAGTTGATGATGGAAGTGTTAAACCATGTGGGACGGGCGTAAGAAGGGGTTAGGAGGATGTAGGTGTTATAGGCTTGGATTTTCTTTTGGTTGTGATTGTACGGGTTAGTCAGGATAGGGTAAAGGATGATAATGCGGTTGGTTTTTTATTGTGGTGTTGAGGGCGTGTTGGAACCAAAGGAGTCTGAGGGAGAGAGTAATGCCAATGTATTTGACATGGTGTTGCCAGGGGATAGGTGTTTGGTTTATTGTCAGAGGGGATGGGTTTGATGGGTAGGTTTTATAAGAAATTACGATGGCTTGGGATTTGGAAGGGTTGATGTTAATGGAATTTTGGGAGGCCCAGAGGTGGAAAGAGTCGAGGGATTTTTGGACGTTTCGTAGGGAGCGGGTGAGGTTGCGGAAGGAAGCAAGGAATGCCAGATCATCGGCGTAGAGGAATTTCTCTATTCCGGGAGTGGAAGGGATGTCATTTACATACAGGGAAAAAAGGAGTGGGGAGAGTACGACGCCCTGTGGGACGCCCGCTTGGATGCAGTGGTTGGGGGATTTTTTGGAATCGTATTGAACATGGAGGGATCGGAGAGTGAGGAAGCTTTGGAGTAGGGAGTGGATATGGTCAGGGATATGGGGGCGGATTTTTGCTAGGAGGATTGGGTGGGATATGGTGTCATATGCTTGGAGAGGATCTGTAAGGATAGTGGGGATTTCTTTGCGGTCTTGGAGGGGGTGGCTATAGATAGTGTTAAGTTGAGTGTTTGGAGGGGTGCTGAGCGACCCTCGATCAAGCCGAATTGGGAATGGTCTAGGATTGGGTCAATGATAGGGGTTAGGTGGAGAAGAATCACTTTTTCAAATATTTTACTTAAGAACGAAAGGATGCTTATGGGTCTGTAGTTGGTGGGGTGCCGATGCCGGGTTTAGGAATCATGGATACACGGGCTGTTTTCCAGACGGAGGGGAAGTAAGAGAGTATGAAACAGGAGTTGAGGATGCCGGTGATGAGGTCTATGACGTTTTTCGGAAGGTTAAGGAGTTCGATGGGACGTATTCCATCGGGGCCGGGAGCTTTTTCTTGGTTTGTCATTGTCAGTAGCTGTGTAATTTCCGTGTCGTTTGTGGTCCAGGTCGTTTGCTGATTAAGAGGTAGGGTTGGGGTTCTCGAGGCGTTAAGGAGTACATTTTGGGAAATTGGAATATTGCGGTCGCGGAAACGGTCGGCCGGGTGTCCAAACGGGTTTGGGCGAAGGTGTCTGCAATGATTTGAGGGTCAAAGTTTAAGACGTTTTGGTTTGTGTAAATGGAAGAAATTCGGGTGTGTGTTTCTTATACTGCTGTAATCACTTTGTGAATGTTATTGGGGCTGCTCTAGTCATTAAGTAAGTCGTTGTATTTGTTTGTTTCGTAATTTTGTAGAAGTAGTGAACTTGTCTTTGAGTCTATTTTAGAAGCTTTTTGTCCTCGTCGCGTCTGGGTTTGTAGAACCGTCGTTGTATTCGTCTCTTCAGTCTGATATTTCGTCGGGGAGGGTAGGGTGTAGTTGCTGGGTGTGAGTTGTGGTTCAGTTGTAGGCGCGAAGGATATGGTGGTTCAGGTGTTCAATAGATTTATCTATGGAAGGAATTGTTGGGAGGTTGGCTGAAACATGTATTTTTTGGACAGGATATGTTTGTAGGATTTCTAGTTGGTGTTGTGCATGGTTGGGGGTTTTAGGGAAATGCAGGTAGTTGTGGATGAGGAGGTGAATATAATTGGAAAGTGGACGGAAAAGTCCTAAAGGTCATATTTGGGGTTCGGTGTGGTGACATGTAGTTGGGACATTTTATGTGGATTTGGGGAGTCGTTGTTCAGAAAGACTTCAAGTCTCAGTCCAGCTATGTTACTAGTCGTGCAGCCCCATCCGGTGAATTTTGAATTGACATCGCTTGCAAGGATAAAGGGGTGGGGTAGGTTGTTAAGGATGTTCAAGTCAGAGGTAGGAAACGAGGAATGGGGTCTTATGCAGGCTGATATGATAATTATGGGAGTAGTGGGGGTTCCAAGTAGGATGGCAGTACATTCAAGGGCTGTGAATTGTGGAAGTTAGTAAGGGGTGTGCGGGAGGGATCGTCGAATGAGGATGGCCGTGCCGCCTCCTGGGGCAAAGGTTCTATCGTTCCGGTAGGTGATTAGTTCTGGCAGGTGAAGGAGTTAGTAGGCATCTTCTCTTGTAGTAGTAGGATCCCGATGGAGTAATCTTTTAGGAACTGGACGAGGATGTTTTTTTTCTGGACTAATAGGATTTGGGTTGGGGAGACATTTATTATTTCTACAAGTTTAATGTCTGCAGTTATTAATTTTGTATAGATGTCCTCTAGGCCGTTCAGGATGTTTATGAAGGTTCGTAGGTAGGGCAAGAGTTTTTTGAGGGTTGGTGATTGGAGAAGTGAAAAGGGGTCTTTGATGTCTTGGGTTGTTGTAGGTTGTGGGTTTGGATTGGGTTGGTTGGGGGCGGAGGCAGAGGAGTAGGATTTATTTAATTGTTTGAGGAGTAGGAATGACTTTGAGGACATGTCGGGAGGTAGTGCTTGTGTAGGAGGTTTTGTTTGTTGTTCTCATATTTCTTTGGCTTTGGTGAGGTATGTGCACATAGGGTCGTAGGCTGGGTGGTTGCGGTTGAAGTTGCAGCAGGTAGGTGTGAAGAGGGTGGATTGGTAGGGATAAGAAGGGGGATTCTTCAGTGGGGTGGGATTTTGCAGAAAGGGTGTAGATCACTGGTCGTCGACAGTATGTCCTAGTGTGGTAAAGTTTTTGGCATCGTTTGCATTGAGGGACGCTGTCTGAGTTCCTGTAATGTTCAATCCTTGTCCTGTAGTAGTCAATGTACGTAAGTTTGTTTTGGGGTCAGTCATGTCCTTTCTGTCGTCTCAATTACGTAGAGTCCAAGTGGGGTAAGCTGACCGTTTACGTCAGTTCATTTCTGTGATGTAAAAACGGGATTTTTAGGTCCTGGAGATTTGTCCTGATTCTTTCCAGGTCGTATTTTGGGGGGGGGGCAGTCCTTTAAGTACAAATTTCTCTCTGATTTCTTCTATCGCTCTATTGTAGGAATAGAAAATGTTAAAGAAGTAAAGGTTTTTCAGGTCAGTGGTAGAAATTTGTTCCAGTCTTTCTCGAATCTTGTTATATGCTGTCATAGTCAGGGGTTGAATCAGTAGTTGGGTCCTATTGCATTTCGCTGTCATTGCATTGTGGCAGTGTTTAAGCAGGTCTTGGGTCAGGTCTGAGGGGTTGAGGAGGGATTTTAGGACTATTCTAAATGGTCCTATCTTGCTTTTGATCGGTGCGGTTTTTGGTTGGGATTGTTCATTTTCAGTTACAGTTTCTGGGATCTTGCCTAAGGTGACGGAGTTAGAGGCTTGGAGTCAGGTTGTGGCAGTGGTGTGAAGCGGTTGCCCAGGGGTAAGGATTGGGTTTGGGGTAGGGGATTAGTTCTGGAGGGTTTGGTGACCAGCTGGAATCCATCTTGTCATAAGTCTCTTGGAATTCCTGTCGGGAGAGGGGTCGTGAAGTCGACTTGCGGTGGAGATAGCGGTAGCAGGAGATTGCGCTGTAGCGGTCAGCTGGTTTACCGTCTGCTGGTGTTGTTCTTCGTCTATGGTCAGTGTCATGCTGTCTTCATCGCTTGATTCAAGGTCCATGGGTTTATCCGCTGTTGTGGCCATGTCTTCGGAATCCGAGTCTGGCAACGGCCGAAGCCGCGCCTCTTCCCTGAAGCGCCGGTTGCTTTCCGCGTGTGCTCGCCAGAACAACTTGCGGGGGACAGAGGACAGGTCGAATGTAGTTCGTGCCTGGTTGCAGCTGTGTACAACGTTGACTCCCGCTCCACGTGGTCTGCTGATTCGTGGTTGGAAGTACGGTTCTGGACAGCTGCGTCACTTTGTAGCTATAACAAAAGATAGGAAAGTCACGATCGTGGTCAGTGAGTTTGATCTTCACTGCACGGGCGCTGCTCGCTCAATAACAGACGGTTATCGCCTCGGTTAACAAACAACCACGTCTGTTATTTGGGGTTTAACGGTCTAATGACGTTAATAATTATAACAACGATATTTAGTCTACTAGTTACCACTTTTGTTTTAAAAGTCTCATTATGAGTAACCTGCATTATATTTAAGATCTGGGTCAATGATCCTCATCTTGATCACGTTTTTTCATGCTGTTTCCCTGATCCATTTTGCATATCGTCGTAAACGATTCACCACCTCATACATCCCGAAATAGAAGATTTTTACATTTTTGTATCAATGATTCAGATTTTGCTTGTTCTTTAGTTTGATAAGAAAAACAATTTCCTAAGAAATAAAGAAAGAAGAAAATAAAAAAACTACTACGTGATCTTTATAATTTATTAATGATAGAATAACTCGCATGTGGTAAGAACCATATGGGAGGTTGTCGTAAGGTATTTTCTGAAAATTATTATAATAAATAAATAAACGATACTATTATTCAGAAAGTGTAGAATGCTTCACCTTAACCATCTGTACATTATGAACACCAACATCAAAAGTGTTGTTCGTTCCTCCTGTCAAATTATGTTTTTTTTCACATTAGCGGTTGCCTGTCATCAAGGACGATATGTTTAAATAGGCCCTTGTTTTGATTGTCGATGCACGGCGATCATTTGAATCTGCCGCACTCGCGCTCTGTAAACTGCTAGTAGTAGCGGTGACACGGCCGTAATACCCGCCATCGGGCTCCTAGGGAGGAGCGAGTTTATGCCAGAGTTGCATTAACGGACCAGCCAGCGCCGGGAAGGCAGTTCCGGTAATGCAGTGCGTAGCGAGAGTGCACAGTTGTAGGCAGTGGAGAGTACGGTAACCTACACCATACTAAGCAGACGCGACGGACCCCGCCAGCACAGCGAATCGGCGGGAAGGAACTTTCTTCTTAATATTTTGCGGTGATGATTTTTCTTACCTATGTGAAAGTGAATAGCTGAAGGGGTTTTTAATATTTTGTAATAGAATTTTACACTCAAAAATCCGCAGAACTGTGTTTTCGGTCCGGAAGCTGCAAGGTATGTACGACCCAGTTTGCTTGCGAATCTTGCATGCAATGCCCACATCCTGTAAATATTATTTGTATTAACTGATACCTAATAGTTTATAATTGATGTAATAATATAATTTGTTTAGAATTTTAGCTCTGAGGATGATCGCTACGCGATCGAAACGATCACAAATATTTTTTGAACAGCCCTCGTATTATTATTAATATTATTATTATTGTCTGAAAACAATTTCAAATTACAGTGTATTATAATCTATATCTATATATAGCTATATTTTCTTCCTTTTCCTCAAACCTAAGACTATTTATGAGATTTAGGAAATATTCCAGTTATACTTTTCACGTTACTTTATTCTTACCACCAACACCTAACCTTTGACCATTGGGCCAGTCGTATATATTGGTGTGTTTTCATCAAATTATTCTCTAAATTCAGTTTTTCACGTTACCTAAGTATTATATTAATTACTTGATATTCATTATCCATTACTTTAAAGACTCCTACATTATTTTGAAGGGAACATTACAAATTACTGATGTAGGATAACGTAATATATTTTACTTACCTTGTATAGATGTTATTAGCATTTGGAATATAAAATCTTTGGTACGTAATATAGGTGTTGTGGTAAGTTATCGTTGGCATTTCTCATGAAATAATTTTATGCGTCGTTATTGCCAACAATATTATTTATTTTTTAAAAAAACAGCTTTCGATGGCTTAGCCATTATCATCAGTTTTCTAGTACAAGACGAAAAACAAAAACATTAAAACGTGAATATTCTTTTGATTTGAAAAAATATATAATAAAGGTTACTAATAATTTACACGTTTTTGGAAAATATATTTAACATTCTAAGAACTGAAAGAAAGAAAAAAGTGGGGGGGGGGAGTAACTCAATTAATACTAAAGGGAAGTGAAAAAGGGAAGTTGAAATAGAATTAGAACACGTAAAATTTGAAACAGAAAACATAGAAATGTAAGTTGAGCCATTCCTTATATGATGTATGAAAGCCACAAAAACGACTACGCGGTGTCGGGCAAGGCAAGGGGCGTAAGTATCCGGTCGTGTGGCTTAAGTGCCCAGTTTACCTACGCATCTTGCATGCAATGCCTACATCCTATAAATATTATTTGTATGTACTGATACCTAATAGTTTATAATTGATATAATAATGTAATTTATTTCGAATTTTAGCTCTGAGAATGACCGCTACGCGATCGAAACGACCATAAGGCTAATACAATTATTGGTACCAGACAACATCCTTTATTTATCACAATAATAGAAGGTATTTACCTCACCAGCGAACTAATTAAGGTATTTTACTTACAAGTTAGAGGTCTGGATCCCCTTCAAAATACTCTCCTCCCCAACGCACACGCTTATCCCAACGGTTTTTCCATTTGTAGAAACAGTCCTGGTACGCTTCTTTTGAAATGTCCCGCAGCTCCTTCGTCGCATTTGCCATAATCTCGGAAATCATCTCAAATCTTCCTTTCAAGGGTCTTTTGAATTTGGGGAACAAAAAAAGTCACAAGTAAGACCAGCTAAATAGGGAGTGTGAGGAACAATAATTGTTGCGTGCTTGGCCAAAAACTCACGAGTTCTGAAGGATGAAAGGGCTGGAGCGTTGTCATGATGGAAAAACCAGTAGTCACTCCTCCAAATTTTTGGACTTTTATTTGATCTTCAATATAGTAATTTCGGTTCACTGTGTAGATTTCTGAAAGATACTCGTGGTGAACACCACCCTTAGAATAAAAAGAAACCGTTATCACCTTGACCTTGGACCGAACATGGCGAGCTTTTCTGGGTCTGGGGACGTTTCACTTGTTCACTGGGACGATTGGACCTTTGCTTCAATGTTGTAACCATAAACCCTGATTCATCACCGGTTATGATCTTTGACAAGAACTTACTTCTGAACGATCAAGCAGTTACTGACAAAGCTAGACGGGCTTTTTGTTCCTCCGTCATCACGCGTGTCCCAAATTTCGCAGCAACGCGGTGTATCTTCAATTTCTTCCTGACAGCTAGACGTCGAGTTTCCCGCACAACGGTATTGACTTTGTCAACGTGTGGGTTCACGTGGAAGGACGTTCATCATCTTCGAGGGACTGTCGGCTATCTTTAAAACGTTCATAGCACCTGAAACATTCTATACGTATTACTCGCGCAATTTTTCTTGAACGATGACCTTGATCCCCCTCCCTTGTGCAATAAACAGTTGAAGGCAAAAGCTCGCAGCGGGCACTGATGACAACCTTCCAAGCATTAAAACTTCGTTGGCGCGAAACAGAAGATAGTCAAAGCCAGTTGCTTTCATAGTGCAGAACCCCTGTTCAGGTTTATTGTCAATATCACAAGAAATGGCTGAGTCAGGTCCAGGACATTCAAGGGAGTCACCTAAAACTCCCGATAATGTTATAGCGGCGAACGCAAAATTATTGAAAAAGTGGTGAATGCATGTAAAATGGAAAATGGGAACAATGTTTTGTTGCATCCTCTGGGTCATGCTATAGATCGGGCTTCTGCGTAGACTGGAGCTAGTATTTCTACTAGACGTAGGATAGAGTTGATTTCGGTTCGAGCCGCAGAGGTGAACACTTCGTCTTGAGCTCGTACCTTACGTTTGGGCCGCGTTGTCAGTGCGCGCTCGACCTGCGCGGGCCGCCGCGGACCAGTGTATTAAGATCTTAGTGTGTAGTATTACTTATAGTGCAACGATTAGTACTTAGACTAGTACTTATAGTGCAACGATTTATCTGACCAAATGAGTGTGGATAGTGCCCCCTCCGGGGGGCTACTAGAAACCTCAGGGTTAATTGTGCAGTCAATGGAAGTGACTAACGAAAATCCAAACGGCGGTGAATTCTACGGACAGGGGTTCCCATTATCATCCCAATCATCAGTGGGCGCCTGTCCACCGCTACCGCAACCGCCATTATCAGTGGGTGAACATCAGGAAAACTCATCACAGAACTTGGGTTTCAACGGCAACGAGTGCTCCGATTCAAACAAGAGGAAAAGGTTTGGCTTTGACCACAAAACAGAGGACAATATCAGGTACAATATACCAGTAAGTTCACGCTATGAATTGCTTAGAAATTTTGACAATCATGCTAATACTGAAAGTGATAAAGCTGTAAAAATTCCACCAATATTCATTCATAATGTTAACGGCTATGGATATCTACTTCTAGTTAGTGACATTAAAAAAGTAGCAAAATACGATTTTACTATTAAACAACAACAAGATTTGTATAAAGTGAACTTTGTAACAATTGAAGACTACAGAGGTATAGAAAATTTTGCGATGAAAACAATATACAATATAATTCCTTCAGAGATCCCGATCATGCCAAACTCTCAGTTATAATTTATGGTATACCTGTCGTTTACTCTCAGAAAGAAATATTTGATGAATTAGCAAGACTTAATTACCCAGTAACCGGCGTAACAATGCTATATAACAAAAATAGAGAACCTCTGTGGTCCTGGGCTATAGGTTTAATGGAAACTGAAAATGCTAAGTCAATATTTAATGAAACTAAATTATTTTATTCTTTAATTAAAGAGCGAATGCGAAGTGTCCAAACAAAGTAATACAATGTAAGCGTTGCCAGTGATTCAAACACACCCAAGCAAACTGTAAATTAAGTCCAAGGTGTGTTCGTTGTGATGGATCCCATCATTATTCGCAATGTAATAGATCAAAAATAGAAAAACCTATTTGTGTTAACTGTAGGTTAAATCACACAGCAAATTATCGTGGCTGCCAAAAATTTAAAGAGGCAGAGAGTAGACATACGCAATGGCAAGCCTTTACAGTGCTCAAACTTCCAATACAACCACTCGGAGTGCGCAACTTCCAAAGAGGCCGCCACCAGCTGATAACATTCAAAACATTCCCCCACTGTCTCAAGTAAACATGCCTTTACGTCCTCCAAATTACAATAATCCAAACTCAAATTCAAATTGGAGAACCCAAAGACCTAATAATGCAAACAAATTAAACTTAATTAGCACAATACCAAACAACATATTAGCAATAATATTCCCTCAATTACAAACACTGATTCAATATTAATTCCAGCTCTTATTAATGGCATGAAATAATAATGATGAAATGAGGATATTAAAGTGGAATGCCAATGGCATAAAACGACAAACAAATTCGTTCAGTCACTTTTAAAATGATAATAAAATAAAAATTGCGTGCATAACTGAAATCCATTTACTGCCAGGTGAAAAATTTAAAATAAATGGGTACGCAACATATAGAAACGATAGATTAAGGCATTGTGCCTCGGGAGAACATGCAATCTTAATTCACAAAAGCATTAAACATTTCCAAATAGGTATTTCATCCCACAAAAGTCTAAAAACGGTAGAAATTAAAACTTACGTGAATAATGAGGAAATTGTAATTGTATCAGCATATAAACCACCAAACTATCCTTTCTCACAAGATATTTATAAAAATATTATCCAGAAGCATTCGAAAGTTCTTATAATAGAAGACCAATTTAAGTATCCAAGCACCCAGTGAACCAACTCATTATTCTTACAACAATAGAATCATCCCAGATATCCTAGATATAATAATCTCAAAAGGAATCAATTTCCAAATTCATCAAAGGTTCTTCCGGATCTAGATTCAGATCATAATCCGGTTATTGGCTCGTTCAAAGGCAAAATTTCAATAACAAACATTAATGAACTCAATAACAAAAACATAAACTGGAACAAATTTAACAATCTAATGTCACAAAATATAATTTTTTCAAGTTCAATAGAAAATTATACCCAACTTGAATCAGAGGTAAATAGAATAAATAATGCAATACATAAAAATGTACATGAGAGTACTGTTATCATCCCCTCCACCTTACAGACCCTATAGGTATTTAACAAAACAAGTATTGAATCTGATTCATAAAAAACCAAAACTGAGGAGGGAATGGCAAATAAATAGAAACATGAATTACGAAAGAAAAATAAATAAACTAGCGAGGATAATTAGGGCTAAATGTACCGACACTAGTACAATTTGTGGCCACCACGTGGTAGCACCAAAATAAGTAAAATTTACTTTACCGATAACGTCTGAACCAATGGTCCGATTTCGGACTCTGTAAACCGCATTTGACGCTTTTTTGAAATAGAATTCCACGCTACGATGCCCCTTTCCCAAAAATCTAGCAAAAATTCAAATTTAAATTAGTTCTCAACTTTCGAGAAAAAATTAAAAAAATGTGAGCTTATAGCCGATGGCACAGCCTCTGGAATCCAACGTCCGTGACAATCATGCAAAGATTGAATGAATAGAAGCGTGCGTAAAGTGAAATTACGAAAACGCCTCGCCCCCCCTCCCCTTCGCGCCGTTGCGTCACCCACACGATTGTTGTGGCCCTCCTGTCGGCGCGGGGCACGACCAGGCCAGCCAAGGCGGCGCGCGTACCAGGCCCGGCGAGCAGGCGGGACTTGCGGGATACGTGAGCCAATACAGTCGTTTATGCTTCGTCCACCTTTGCATCTCCAATCTTAACTTTTCCACAGATACCAAACTAGAGATGCTATACTTGCTATTACAGACCGACGTAAACGTCTGTAATTAGGCAGTACATAACTATCTTTTTTCACATATTTCGCTCTTCTTTGAATAGCCAGATTAAAATTGTTTGAACATTACGCAAAATATATCATTCCGTATTTGGAACTGGTTGATTTAAACCAATTGAACTAATTCTGTAAATATCCCCATTAGTCTTATCTTCCCATCTTATTTTAGAGATATATTTTAACTTCTAAGTTATTCCGCTTTCATTCCACCTTACTCTAAATCTTCCGTTGTCACATACCGGAAAGAATGAGCGAGGACACGCACGAGCCTCTTTTATGCTACAACTTTTTGGTCATTCACCAGATTCTGCAAGCCATATTTTTGCTCTAAATAGTGAGTCTATCGACCTGCCAAAGAAGAGAAGAAATTGCGACCCAAAGCACGATTTCTATTATGCAGCCAGTGTATTGAAAAGTCATCAACTTATTCACCAACAGCACTAGCCAACGCTGCAGAAAATACATGTACTAGTGGCAAAATTTACTGGGGAAAAACGAATTAACAGAGCAAACGTGTTCTTTTACCCACAGAACAAAAGCTGCCGGTTGTAGACTTCCGTTATCGTATTGGCACTTGAGACAATGAAATCTATGTCGAATGAAAGTCCTGCTTTCTATTGTAAGCAAACAGCGAGAGAAGAGAACGAAAGACGCTGATTGGCAAAAGGTTCGCTCTTCAAGCACGGCAAGAGGAAAGAATGGTAGGAAAGGAGATCTGAGGGCAGCGTATCATAAAGATAAGCCAGAAAGTGTTAGCTAGACTACGGTGTTGTGCTATGCAGCTGACATGGAGATAGCCAACTTGACAACAATGAAAAAGAAAGATCTTGCAACTGTCACTTATAAAGAGGAAATAGTGGAGCTTGAAAAGCAACAAAGACAGGCCAGAATTCTGAGAGTGTGTGCACCATAGGAAAGAAAAAGACAGGCTCACCGCCGTCCAAATTTCGAAATATGTTTGTAAGAGGCAGTCTATTAAGTGGCTCCTGTCGCCCAAAAAACTGCTGTATGCGTGACTTCCTGGTTCAAGTGCCAAATGATGTACGAAGCGAGAATGAATCACGCCTATTGATGTTTTCAAGAAAAAAACAGGTCTAAAACTGTTGACAAATGCGTCTCTATGTACACCAATTCATGGTTGCTTGGACTTCCCCTGACGGTTTGCGTCGGAGAAGATTCAAATTAGAATAAAATGTCCCATAGATGCAGCAAAAAACAACATGGTTAATACAGACGGCATGGCAGTAACATAAAAAATCTGCATTGACAAAAAGGTCATTTGAAATTGGAAAAAAAGAAGCGATTATTATTAGTCAAGATTTCCAGGCCAGCTTCAACTCGCAGGGAAAAGAATAGTTGCCATTTCGTTGTATGTACCCCAAGGACATGCAGTCGATGAAGATTAGATCACCGCGATGACGATTCTGGGAGAAAAAAATGAACAGAAACTTGTGTTGCTTGCTACAAAGAAGTCTCCTACCTGAAATATTGATCCTCGAATGGGACGAGAATCTATGGTATATATGTTTAAAACTGCCATGAAATTTTACTATTGCGCCTCGGAAGAGCCTAAATTAGGAAGGTTCATTAATCCTAGGAAAACTGCCTAGTGTTTTCGTTCACTGAAAGACTCTTTGTGTAAGTGTATATATATCGACAAATAAGTATTTTGGTTCAGAAACAAAAAAAAGCTCTCTACACAACCAAATTTCGTGACAGTGAAACCTAGATAGCGTTTAACTCTTTCTTAGTAACCTATTCTTAAAAAGAATAAAAAAATACATTTTTATACTAATTAAAGGTTGAATGCTTATCTGCAGCCATTTGTTCATTATGACGTTTGTTTGAGCATTTGCAATCCATACTATCAAAGCAGTCGTCGTTTCACCAGCTCGCGCAAGCATGCAGATTACAGCTCGTAAGCGAGAACAGTGAGTTTTTAACTTCCAAACTGAAGCGTGTAAGAATATCACTGAGTGAATATAAACGGAACGACAGTAATCGTTCGCGCACAATTCCCTATAAAAAACTTTTCGCGTAAATGATAAAGTACAGAAGTTTCACAGGCATAGAAATCGAAAGAAAACGTGTGAGTCTCGGACCTTTGAGAGAGACAATGGTAAGATATCCATGAACTCGTGCAAAAATCAAAAAACAATTATCTGTTTTCATTTTCACTTCGAAAAGTAAATGTATTGCATATTTCTTTTTATAATATGCGCGAGCAGGAGCTGACAATACAGCAGAGCGACATGCAACAATACGGCTCCAAGAAGATGTAAGCACTAGCCATTCTGACTCACATTATGGGACAGCATTTTTATTTCCTTTTTTGTGTTCTTCCTATGTAAATAACAGTTCAACTGTATGTACATACTATACTTTGTGTTTGTAGTATCATCAAGAGTGTGTTTCATTATTAAATACATTAAATTTATATTGACTTAAAACGTGCAGTATTTTATTGTATTGAGTAGTGTGGTTCTATATTTGGAAATACTTTTGTATGTTTCACTCAAGAAACATTTTGTTGCTGCCAAGCCACTAATTGTATTTATACGTTATACATGGTCCTTACGTCGTACAATAATGAGGATTTTTTCTAGAGTTTACGTACCCCAAAATATTTTTTTAACTTGTGCAAGATATTTCATAGGCAAATATAAAAACAATTCAATTACATAAGTCAGCAGACCTGTTACCTCTGTGTTCACAATTAATGAAGATTGTATTGTCCCAGAATGTGTAAGCCTCCCTTATACACTAATTGGATAATACATACGGAACGGCTTGAAAATAGATGCCACATGTATAGAGTACTAAAAGTGGCCATTTTATTTTTGCGGTGGAAAGTTTTACGACACGATTTCGATTAAGCTGACTGGCGCAATTCCTAAAAAAATCATATCACTTTTACAAAAACCTGTTCATATTTATTGAATAATAAAAAAAAATTGTCCTATCACCCCTCAACATCATCATCCTATCAATCTCATTAATTAACATTCAAGGCGTAACAACCTTGTCATACTGACAGATACAGGAGAATAATCTGATTCTGGAAAAATTACCACACTATTCGTGTAGCGTGTCAGTAATGGCCTACACGCCAATAATAATAATAATAATAATAATAATAATAATAATAATGAATAATAATAAAAAGTGCATTCAGCATAACACGTGATGAGCGTCGGGTTTTTTTTTTGGGGGGTTGAGAATACACGATAGAGTTACAATGAGAAGGACTTCAAGTAGGGGAAAAAAATTTCGTTTGAAAGATTATTATTATTTTATATATATATATATATATATATATATATATAATATATATATATATATAATATACGAAGAACCAGCAGATAAAGAAGTGGAATTGGCCGACAAAAAACCTGAAAAATGCGAGGTTGCC
Source organism: Gryllus bimaculatus (assembly GCA_017312745.1). Lineage (NCBI taxonomy): Eukaryota > Metazoa > Arthropoda > Insecta > Orthoptera > Gryllidae > Gryllus > Gryllus bimaculatus. Next base: position 5,084,312 of record BOPP01000090.1, read on the forward strand.
CGGCATAGCTAATATTCAATCGAACATTTCAAAGACACAAGGGAAGAAATCATGGCGAAAACTAACGTCAACTTCATAGTTGAGCAGGAATATTTTCTCCGAAAATATAAAAAAGAGTTTCAAATTGATATTAATCGTGAATCTCAACATCGAAGTGAAGATTCAAATGGACGATATAAGCAAAAACTATGAAACACATTTTTTACTCCAAACGCGTGCCTATTGAATTGATTATGATTATATTATTGATTATATTATTTTATTATATTATTTATTATTATTATTATTATTATGATTATTATGTTGATGATGATGATGATGATGCATGTACAACAGAGTCCATTAAATAACCGTATTCTTTCTGAAAGTTTTCAGAAACAATTCACATTAAAGAAGCCTTATTTTTCATCTTTTCTGGGAAAGTTTTATATTACATTATGTCGCGTAAGCTTAGCATTAAAGTATATTCTATCATACTCACAGAAAAAAAAGTTTCGTTGGTTTTTAAGCCTGTTGAATTTCCATGATTATTTAATTCATTTGGCCGATTCATAGAGTCACGTCAAACTAGGTTTACATACTGCAGATAGATACTATACATAAACTTTTTTATATAAATCCACTATTTTTAAAACAAAGAAAATGTGAAGGCAAAACATGCTCCAAATTTAGGAGTTATCCAATTGCATCATTACTCTGATCATTTACGTACTGCTGTACGACATGACCCACCGGAATTATTTATTCCCTTCAAAATTATACAGATTAAACATTTATTTATATCAACATAACTTTCCAAGTAAGCTGGATATTCATATCTTATTTCGATTTGTTACGGTTGGGGTCAGTGCAGCTTCGCCAGCACGCTATTTTACCACCTTCTTAAATTGGACTCCGACAAAGAAGAACGAAAACATTTTTAAAAAATAGCTTCGGCTATTTTACTTGGGAAAAGAGATTCACCATAATCTCTGTAAAGCAGATATTAAACGCCGTTTTGAGATCAAAAAATCGAGTTAGTAGGATAAAAGAGCTCGCTGCGTATATCCGCTCATTCTTTCCGGTATGTGACAACGGAAATCTTAGAGTAAGGTGGAATGAAAGAAGGAAAACTTAAAGTAAAATATATCTTAAAAATAAGATGTGAGAACGATGGACTAATGTGATACTTACAGAATTAGTTCAATTGTTTAAAAAACCAGTTTCCAAATAGCGAATACGATATTTGAGTAATGTCTCAACAATTTTAATATGGTATTCAAAGGGAAGACGGAATATGTGAAAAGATAGTATGTATACTTATTACTATCTGTGGAAAAGTTGATTGAGATACAAAAGTTGACGAAAGCATAAACCGACAGTCTGGCTCGCGTATCCCGCAAGTCCCGCCTGCTCTGCCGGGGCTGGCCTCACGCCGCCTGGCCTGGCCTGGCCGTGCCGTCGCGCCGACGGAGGGCCCACAACAATCGGGTGGGTGTCGCAACGGCGCAGAAGGGGAGGGGTGACGAGGCGTTTTCGTAAATTTCACTTAACGACGCTTGTATTCATTCGATTTGCCTGATTGTCACGGCGTTGGATTGAGCAAGCATGTCGCCATCGCGCTATAAGCCCACATTTTTTAACTTTTTCTCGGAAGTTCGAGAACTAATTTCAAATTTGAAATTTTGCTAGATTTTTGAAAAAAGGGCATCGTAGCGTGAATTATATTTTATAAAAGCGTCAAATGCCGTTTACAGATCGAAAATCGGACCATTGGTTCAGACGTTATCAGTAAAGTTCCCCGTGATAGTGCTGCGATCTATTGAATTTTCCTACAAGTATTTTTCGGTGCATTTAGCCTTAAAATCGAATTATATAATTTAAGATATTTTAACTTCCAAACACATCTATCCCAAATACATCCAAATTCAAAACGGCTATGGACAACAATAAAAAATATAACAGGGGGAAAAACAAATATTCCTCCTCTAAGCACTGAAACAGGAGGTTGGGTACATACGGACCAAGACAGAGATGGATTTACACAGAGGCGCAGTAGGCACGTGCCTACGGCGGCAAATTTTAAAAAATGCGCAAAACTTCCTTGATATTTTCTAAAACAAATTTAGGTTCTCTAAAAAAAATAACAGCATAAATCATAAAAAAAAGAATTAAACGATACTAAAGCTGCCCCCTCAAGCTTTGATTTACAAATTAAGTTTGATTTAAAGTGGCGACATTTTCAACGTTACAGAATACATGAAAAGAATTCGAAAACGATTTCTGAATGGTTGATTGAGCAGAAAAAATTACATTCTTAGAGTAAGGAGTTTGAATTAGCCAATCAGAAATAGCTGACGGATTTCGCCATGCATTCATATTGAGCTACATAGAAAGAAGCGACATCTGTCACTTCTTGTTCTAGAAGACGGATCTGGAAATAACCACTTTCTTTCTTTTGTTACTGTTATTGTGTATCGTTTATTGTAAGAGCCTGCTGAGTAAAAATGATATTTTGAAGTTTTAAAATGAGTGATTATCGAAAAAGGCTCAGCGGAAGTCAATGTGCAAAAATCCAAAAAGAAAAGGAAGAGAAAAGTCAAAATGAAATCGATAAGAAAAAAAATGAATTATTTAAACCTACGCATGAAACTGATCACTGCTGTAGTTCATTCGACAATTCTATTATTGAGTTAGAATAAACATATAAATTAGATAACACATTTAGTTTTCAGCTTGTTTATTTTTTCCATGTACTAATAACTTGTGATAAATAAATGTTAACATTAATATATTTTTAATACAAGTTACATAACAAAAATATTCTCAAAATGCAAACAATTTTTAGTAGAATGATTACAAATTAAATATTCTTGACGTGTTGTATTCGTTAAAATGAACTATATCTTAATATAGAATTTAAATAAATTATCATAAAATATGTTACTAAACTTTATTTTATATAATATGTAATAATACATATAATATTTGACTCTTATTTATTCAGTGTTATCACTGAATCTAATAATGAGACTGCAAAGTTCCAAACGGCTAAAAATGAAATGGTTCCTCAAGAAATTCAAAATGTAACTGCGATTGATTATGAGTCCACGATTCAACCGATGTAAATAGATTATGCATTTTATTGTATAATTAATTAAACGTTTATATATATAATCTTTCTAGAATATTTGTGTATAATATTACAATACATTTTAATAATTAATTATTTTATTTTTTAATTAAATAGGATTTAACCGAATGTACACAACTGCAAGAACATAAAATTGATGAAACCATAACTTCGACTGATCGTTTTTGTTGGAAAAGCAAACCACCTTTGTGGTCTAGTAATGAAGCTACACGTGATTGTGTTGCCGAGCATGGGTTCAAACAACACAAAAACGCTGAATTTTTTAAATCAAGAAGACAGTATAATGATGGAAAAGTTCGTTACGTAACGTCAAATATGTTTGAGTATACGCATATCAGAAAAGAAAAAATGCCTTGCAAGTGGCTTGTCTACTTTGAGAGCAATGACATTGTTTT
>BOPP01000091.1:0-59838 GCA_017312745.1 Gryllus bimaculatus
CAAAGAAGGAAAAAGAAGGATTTCCCCCCAAAACTGCTAACTCCTAAATATTGGTATTTTCCAAAGTTTAAAAACAAACATTTAAAAGGAAAATTGGAAAATTGGGTGCAAAAAGTAAAACTTCAATCAGACCGAATAGTTTTCCCCGAGTAGACGAAAAACAAAAGGAACCTCAATGGGGCCAAAGTTACAAAAACGAACCCTCCCTTACGTGCCAAATTTTTGAAAAAATTTAATTTCAGCACTGCTACTCTAATTTTGTATAGCAAGTTAACACATTAAAAGAAATTGGATTGGTGGCAAGTAAACTCCAATCAGAACGAATACTTTTCCGAGATGACGAATAACAAAAACCGACCTCAATTGTGCATAGTAAACAAAAGCGACCTCCCCTTACGTGCGCAAATTTCGAAAATATTAAATTTCAGGACTGCTATCCTCTAATTCTGTTATACAATAAACACATTAAAGATTAATTGGTGCAAAGCGAACTCGCAAAAAGACGAATTTTGTTCCCGAGATAGACGAAAAACAAATAACAACCTCAATTGTGCAATTGTGCAAAGTACAAAACGACCCCCCCTTACGTGCAAAATTTCGAAAAATATTTATTTCAGCTTTGCAATCTCTATTTCCGTATACAAGTAAAACACATTAAAAGAAATTGATTGGCGTAAAGCAAACTCCCATCAGACGAATAGATTCCGAGATAGACGAAAAAGAAAACCAACCTCAAATGTGCAAAGTAAAAAACGACCCCCCTTACGTGCCAAATTTCGAAAAATATTAATTTCAGTACTGCTATCTCTAATTCAGTATACAAGTAAAACACATTAAAAAAATTGATTGGTGCAAAGCAAACTCCAATCAGACGAATACTTTTTAAGATAGACGAAAAACAAAACCAATCTCAATTGTGCATAGTACAAACGACCCCCCGTTACGTGCCAAATTTCGAAAAATATTAATTTCACCACTGCTATCTCTAATTCTGTTTACAAGTAAAACACATTAAATAAAATTGATTCGTGCAAAGCAAACTCCAATCAGACCAATAGTTTCCGAGATAGACACAAAACCAAACACACCTCAATTGTGCATTGTACAAAACCCTTACGTGCCAAATTTTGAAAAATATTAATTTCAACACTGCTATCTCTAATTAACTATACAAGTAAAACACATTAAAAGAAATTGATTGGCCTAAAGCAAACTCCAATCAGACGAATACTTTCCGGAATAGACGAAAAACCAAACCAAACTCAATTGTGCAAAGTACAAAACGACCCTCCCATATGTGCGAAATTTCGAAAAATGTTTATTTCTGCACTCCTATCTCTAATTCCGTACACAAGTGAAACACATTAAAAGAAATTGATAGGTTCAAAGCAAACTCCAATCAGACGAATACTTTCCGAGATAGACGAAAAACAAAACCAACCACATTTGTGCCAAGTACAAAACGACCCCTTCTTACGTGAAAAATTTCGAAAAATATTAATTTCATCACTGCTATCTCTATTTCTGTATACAAGTAAAACACATTAAAAGAAATTGATTGGTCAAAGTAAACTCCAATCAGACGAATATTTTCCGAGATAGACGAGAAACAAAAGGAACCTCAATTGTTCAAAGTACATACAAACGACCCCCCCCCCCTTACGTGCCAAATTTCGAAAAATATAAATTTCAGCACTGCTATCTCTAATTCTGTATACAAGTAAAACACATAATTATGATATGACGATCACAAATTAAGATATTCTACTAAAAGTTGAAGTGTTTTAGAGAGAAATGTCCATGTTATCGCAATTTGCCAAATAAAAACTGAAATTTAAGTTTTAAAATCATAATTATTACACAAATGTGCACTAACAGAAAAATCCAGCATATGCACTAATATATTATTCTACACAGCATCCTACTCTAAAGTCAAGAAATTTCATTTAGCTATGCCTTTAAGCTAATTGATTTTGCTAAAAATATGCAAAATCATTGAAATTGCTCGATATTAATTAACAAAATCTAATTTGCTCGTCACCCTCTCACGCTTCACCAGTTTGGTCTTCTGCTTCTCTAATTCTCCATAAGTTTCAAAATATGACTACTTTCTATATTATACTACTATAAAGTCACTGGGTTAAACAGTTCAAACAGAAAAAAATGACTCCACATAAAACCATTCTAGCAAATTTTTCAGTAAAGTGTGGATAATTCTAAACTTTGGCAGCCACGAAATATAGACATTTATTATATTGAATGTAGAGTACATAAGTATACATTTATTCTCTTAAACATACTTTTTACAAGTTTTGGGATGAAGCAAGGCTTCTTAAACCAATAAAAGATTGTAAATTTTACAGGCAGAAATAAATAATTGGAAAATTTAAACAAATATTTGTAATCCATTTTACGATCATAGGTGATCATATTCCTACTAAATACAAAAAAATTCAGAGGAAAGTACAGATGAAAAGAACCTATCCCGACAATTGTTTTAGTGACAAATCATGTACTACTTAATCATGTGTTTGTAATAACTAAAAAGATAACTTCTTAGACAATCTAATTTTCCACTTATTAGCAAGTTCAGAAAGTTATTTCACAAATCTCTTAATTTATTTAAAAAAGCAACAAAGAAAACTTTTTGAAGATTTCAGATTAAGACAATCCTATGCAGCATGTTAATATTTAATTTCATAAGAGTATCTTCATTATTTCCACTAAATGTGACTTGTGCATTTATTTCTGTTGAATGAGATTTGCCATTCATATCCTTTTTTCCATATGCAGCAATGTACAATGTTTAAAAATGCAACTTCAGAAAAGTGCAGGGAACTGCAAACCTTTTGAAATCTGCACCAATCTCATGTGTATTTCACAAATTGCATGAGAATATCAATTCAAGCATTTTATTTTAAATAAAGGAAAGGGCATAGATCTGGGAGATAATGTGAAATTGAGAACACCAAAGGTTAGAATTAAAAAGATATTATTTACCTAAAACTCAAAACATTCAAATCAAGTTTGGTGGACGAATGCTAAATAGGTATTATACACAACAGTTACTATTATGCATGAAGGAACACATTTCATTCTATACATCCAGTAAGAATTCACTGTACAACACAGTCAAGTTTTATTCTGAACTGTTATACATATTTCATATACTATTTACTTTCTTTACATGCCACTCAAAGCAAAATTTCTTACAGGTTTTGCCAAGAAAAATTTCTAATCTAACAATCACTTAAAATTAATCTTATCGCTGTGGAACCATCCCCAGTCCTCCTCCACCTGATACAGCAGATGCTGGTCCCAACAGCACCTGCAACAGTTTCACATAATTTGTTTCATTTTTATCCAGATACGCTGACAAATTATATAAAAGCAACTGCTTCGAAATCATTCTTAATACCTCTACTGCTTTGGAACTGATAAAACTATAGGAAATATTGTGCAGGCACCATAACAGATATAACAGATTAAACTCTTGAAAATTTCCACCAATTATTATTATGACACAAGACTATCTGATTAGCAAGCAGATGAATATAATACACACAATAGTCACTAATTCTGACCTAAAGGAAGTGATAATATACTTGTAATATTATTATAATATGTTTAAATTACTTAAATTATTATAATATGTTTGTTACTTTTGCTATTCACGAATGGTCCACCGCACAGAAAACTTTAGTAGTGTTTCCCAAAAATGTACACACTTATTTGAATGAACACACAATAAGAAGAACGGCTGGAAATGAGAAATATTTTACTGTCACGTCGACAAATATGATAATATTCATTCACTCTAGATAAGTTGTCAGCAAAAAATGAATGACTCTCGCAGGCATTGTTAGTACCAACATCTACATCAATATAATTTTCTGAAACGCAAATTTTGTGACCTTTGAGTTATTTAAATTCATGTGATTTTGGCTTGAATTTGTTCTGTAATATTTGTGTATCAGCTCTTAGTTATTTAAACAGTTGATGTTATTGGTTCTTTTCAGAGTTATTTAGATAATTGTTATTAGTTATTTCTTGTAGAATACAGTTAGTGATTAGTAGAATTATCTTGTGACGTTTATATTAACCTTTGAATTATTAAAGAGATTTGCTAAGTTCAGTTACTATTTAATTAGGAACTTTAATAGTATTAACACTTATATAATTACTAATTAGTGTGATTATTATATTGTCGTATTTGCATCAGCTTTTAATGATTAATTTTAATATGAAGATTTTAAAAAATCTACACTTATTTGAAGCTATTTAATTAGTAGTTATTGTATTTAATTAGTAGTTAATTTTTAATCATAGTTGACTATTAAATAGTTACTAGAATTTTGTGCTAATTTTGTAAATAGCTACAGCCAAGTTCATAAACTCTCACAGTACAAATTTACAATGTTACAAGATTACCACCCCATAAAGTTCGTTCCAAAAAGCAATAATTGACATGCCTTTGGGTTAAAGGAATAACAAAATAATTTTGTTTGCAGAAGACACAAACAATCAAAGCAAAAACACAATCATTAAAAAAAGAAACTCACAAAACTTTGCAAGTACTAGTAAAATGGTTTCATGACAACAAACTCATCATAAACACCAGCAAGACAGTCTCTAAATTTCATGAATCCCTGATCTAAAGAAAAACTCTCACAGCATTTGCTCATAAACAATAAACCTGTAACGATATATCATGACTTAATAAAAATGACTTAACATGACATAAACTTCCTCTGTCTAACAATTCAAGAAAACCTAAAATGGAATGCTTACATCAAAACTCTTAACAAGAAGCTCACCAAATTTTGCATTGCCCTATACACCCTCAGGTCAAGGTCCAACATTGAAACACTTCCAACAATGTATTTAGCAAATGTGCACTCACACCTAAAATATGGAAAGATATTCGGGGAAATGACCCTGAAAGCACTCGCACATTTATTATCCAAAAAAGAACACTGTGAACAATGAAAACCACTCATAAGTTGGAGTCTTGCAAACCCTTGTTCAAGAAACTAAGGATTCTGCCTCTACCATGAATGTGTGTATTTGAAATAGTGGTCTTCACAAAGAAAATTCTCATGGAAAAAAAACTTTTACATTAAATTCCGATGTACACAACTACAACACCCGTCAAAAGGATAACCTACATGTTCCCCACTCTGAAACTACACTTTCAAAAAAGTAGCCTAATAGAGGGCATTACACTTTACAACAAACTAGGCAACGATATTAAAGACATTAACACAAATCATACATTTAAAAGTAAATTGAAAGCTTTCCTACTTTACAAAACAGAATCTGTTTCTCTCTGGATTTGCTAGACGCATTAGCTGCTGCAATAGGACTATATGTACAAATTGAAAGAAGTTAAAAGAAAAAAACTGGTCAAAACTTGCCGCCGCCACCGCCGCCCCCTCCTCCTCCTCACCTTTTTAAATATAGAATGTAATAATATTTTTAAATTTTATGTATTTCTAACAGAATTGTTATGTATTGTTTTAATAATAATAATAATAATAATAATAATAATAATAATACTATTATTATTATTATTATTATTATTATTATTATTATTATATTATTATTATAATAAGTAGTAGCATTAAAATAACGTCTTGAAATCTGCTACTAAAAATAATTATCTACTGTATAATATCCTAATATATCTGTAACAAGTATTGTAGTATAATTTCTAGGTCAATGACCTCATCTTGATCAGGTTTTGTTTAGTTTCCCTGGTCCCATGAGCAAATGCTGAGATGGCCACTCGCTCCTGAACAGTAATGTAACTTCGTTCTCTCCACCCAAGACATCATATTGACTCATCATACACGATTGTAATTGTATATGTGGCTCAATAAATATATTATTATTATTATATTATATTTATTTTCTATTAGTTTATAGAAGAAGCAGAAGAGGATAAAATGCATCTAACAAGTCAGATTTGATGCTGCAAATTGTAGGTAGGCGAGTTATTTTAAATGTACCGTATTGCCTAAAATATTTTTCGTTTGCTAGTTCTTTTACTTGTTACTGTTTGATATTCACAGTTATAAGCCAATATTAAACTTTTTTGGGCAACATCCAACAAATGGAAACAGTATCTTATACAAGAAAAATTTTGGATTATTGGAACAAAGAAATAAACAATTTTACCTAAGCTTCATGAGTATTAATTGTCATACAAGATAGTGCAGAGGAAGATGAAATACAAGAAATAGATAGTCCTTAACAGGGACTGAGCTTTGATACATTCCATTTTTTAGTCGTATTGAGTTATAAGTAGGGGGTGGATTTTAATGAAATATTAGTTTTCTTCACTTTAGAATAACGCCATTTAGTATAGAAATTTATTTTATGTTAAGACAAAATGAAATGACAGTTTTATATGTCATTTTTTGCATTTTTTGTCGGTTTCAACTAATAAGTCATTTTTACCTGTTTACACAATTTTTAATGCATTTTTTGCTGATTTAATCAATATTGATATTTTAATGGTACTTGCAACAAACGTTCACCACAATATTTATGAGGTGCAACAAATGATCACCACAGAATTCCTGAGTAGCCAATTCAATTTCTTCACTCGTATGTTGTAATGTCAGTCGGCGTGAGTACTATGTACTCATAAGTCTGTGATCCCTATTGGAGACATTGATTTCATAATAAATAAAGCCAGAGATTCACCAAAATTTTGCAAGCTGAGTTCACTTGCACAAAAGGAAGAAGCCTCGATTACACCAGTAACATAACCAACATATTAAGTTGTTCATCTGAAGTGGTTTTGATCAAATTTTGTACGTCATTTTTCTTTGTTTTTAGGGCATTTTTAAAGCATTTTATGTGCACTTAAATTATCATTTTTGACAATGTTTTAAGTCATCAAAATCCAACCCTTAGTTATTAGAAATTGTAGTTAATTGAATCTATTTTCGTACCTAAGGACACATGTCATATATTTGAAAGTATTCTTATATATTATTTTGTGTATTTCAGACACTTCTTTTTATGATCTTTCATTATTTTTTTATTGCTGTGATCCCATGGCCAGGAAAGAGAATAAAAGCACGTTCTCATCTCACCTCTTTACTCAGTGATCAAGTATGACACTTTGTTATTATCATCATGATCATCTTTATTATCCTGATCATCATTATCTCCATCAGCTCTTTGTGGTTCAATTTATTTAATACACCTATCTTAAGCAATTTAAACTGTTTCTTATTACCATTGCATCAATAATCTGTATAAATTATTGTCTAAATAAATTGAACAAAAGTAGTGAATTGGCTTTCTTGTTCATTTCTGTGAATTCATTGTCTCAGTGAAAGAAATGTTTATTGAAAGAAATTATTTTATTTTTTAAAGGTTTTTGAATCTCTTTTACGTTGAAAAATCTGTATTATGTGCAGTAAATTTAATTATTTTAGTTAAAATAATGTGTAACATACGTAATTATTTTTATATTAATAATCATTTTCAGTAGTCAGAAGACCTATTGGAGGAATTCGGGCTACACTGAAACTAGGTTTGATACAGTAGACTCTTACTGTGGCTCCACACAATTATTATATGGTGAACAGCGAGCAACCGAAATCGGGAACAAAATGTCTAGTTTCTACATATGTTGCTAATCTCATGTATTTTTTTATTATTTATTTATTTATTTATTTATTACACTGTTATTCATATTTCAACTATTTATAGTTGAAATGTTGGGAAGGGATTCTGAAAACATGCGTGGTTTATTTTCTTCCCCATACATCACACAGTTTATACTATTTTTTTGACTAAATAACTCAAATCAAATCAATTGCAGAATCCAGAGTAGTATGGATGAGCTGCTTGCTATTTGCCGAGTGACAAACATTCGGTGTTAGTCTTACCCACCGCTGTGTCTTTTGGACACATCAAAGGACACTAACATCATGAACACATCAGCTGTTCGGGATTGGGCAAGCACTAGTGCCAGTCTTTGCAAATGCCGAATGTGTGGAGCAGCCTTTACAGGCAGTTACAATTGAGTGTTATTCAAAACTATATTAGTTTTGAATGAATATTCTCATTTAAATTAATTTTAAAATGGTAAGCAACACACACTCTAGTAGAAATTTTGATTTCTGATAAATTAAAAACATTTTGTGGCAAGTATTTCTCATTATGGTTTGCTTAAAAGTTTTATTGGTTACTAATATTAAATTGTTCTTGCTTTTGTATTTTTTTCTGGCCATTTAAAAAAATTATTGTAATCACTGATAGTATCTGAAGAGGGAAAATTCTCAGTTTTACAAAACATTGTAATAATAAATGTAAAATCAAAAACGCATCAACCTTGGTTTCACTATAATGCAAATTACCCCAAAAGATCTTCCAGCAATTCATAATGAATTGTGAATTTTCAGGAATGTATTTTTTTACTACAAAATAATCATTATACTTAGGTGTTAAATACATATAATTTGTTGCAAACTTATCACTTATTAAGAATAAAGTGTAATTCCCTCAGCTCCAAACCCAACAAAGTGAAGAAAAAGTGCAAAAAAAAGAAATTGTGAATTAGTTCGGCAATGCAATTTCATTCCGAATATTTATCCCTTTGAATATCGCAGTTCAAGTTGAAACCCTTGGGTTCGGAAGTTCTCAATACAGGCAGACAACCATCAACACCACTGTATTGGAAATTATTGTGGCCTGTTAGGCTCCCCCAACCCTACTTAAACATTAAAGCTACACAAACCTACATTCCTAAATATTTTTTTTAGTTCTATCTCATTTTGCAATCAAAAAAATTAATCTCAAAGAAGTCTTTCACATTACATCAATCACAGAATCATAATTCCAAAAGGAACAGCACTGTTTATGACTTTCTGTTCATTACCCAGTAGAAATCTTAGTGAAAGTAACATGCAAATCAGAAGAAAATTGAAAGAAATATTTTCTCACTACACTAAAGAAGTACCAAATGAACAACATAAAAGGAAGAACATCAATCTTCACATTCCAACAATTTGTGAGTAGTATCCTTAAGTGAACCGTTACTAAAATGCCTTCACAAAGTTTCAAGCATGCACCTTCACAATGGTTAACTTTCTGCCTTCTCATTTGAAAACTTGGTACAGAATCTCAAATAACATGTGAAAATTGAATACCTGTTTTTGTTGGCTTCTTTGCACTTCTTCCATTTGAGCACGCTCCACTTCAAAAATTAGAGGAGCAAAAAGGAGAACAGATGAACTGAAGAAAAGCCAGGTAGCCACACGTGAAAATGCGTACAATCCTGAAATACATTATAAAATATTTTTTTAAATTTTGTTGAATATAAGGTTACATATTATTACAATTCACTTGACCAAAAATTCAAAACATAACATTACATTTATAATATTTACTTAATAATTTCCCCATCCCTGCATATATACACATGTGCAACTAATGATTTCTTTAAAAACAAGTCAATATGAAAGATGCATACCTCTCACACCATGCCAAGTACCAGAAGCAACATTATAAGTGACATTGCGTACACTTTCTGGAAACATTTCACTCAATCCCCATAACCTTTCAGCAAGAGTTTCATCCAATTCCTGAAAAGTAATGCACAAACAATTAGAATATGCGTGTAATTAGAATATGTTCTTAAATTTTAATATAATCCATATAATTTTTCATCAAATATCATCGTGGATTTCTAAACTGCTGTGTACGAACTTTCGAAAGCTAACCTATCTCTGTCAGTTTCCAATTACCGTAAACTGATACGGTCCCACTCAATACGGTAATTAATTCTATTAACGATAAATACCACAAATAATGATTAAATGTGTCAAATTAAACATAACACAACACATTTGCAGCAAATATTTCACAATCGAAGTACAATGCACGTGCACTACGCTACAACAAACATGAATTAGTACGTACATCATCGTCCAAGCTATCATCTTCATCGGATTTTATCGGCGTCTGATCTTTACTGTTAGTAGTCAGAGATTCCATCCCACTATCAATATCTTCACCTGGAGCCATAAGAAAATGAGTTAAAAGGTGACGGCAGGAAGTTTCCAGATAAAGCCTGGAAAATCGTACCGTCCAAAATGATACTTAAGTACAATGTTCCTATTTGCAGTTGCAACCCCCTACTCCCTGTCGTCAATGTAATAAAATTACTCCTTGAACAAAATCCACGGAATCTGCATTCAATCGACTCACCCGGTGCGCAAAAGTTACCATGAAGCGCCAAAGTAAAAGTTATTTTTTTCTAAAAAAAATGCATCATAACTTTCGAAATATTTCGACTTATTCACCTGTGCGAGGCGAAAATTCTTGAATTAATTAAACTTCTTGTCTGTAGAGGTACTCGACAAAGGATACGACTATAAAATTATATCTGGCTTCAAGCCCTAATAATCATTTTCATTTACCATAGTTACACGACTTTGTTAATTAACGGTATTACACGAATAAATGACAGAAGGTCTTGATACATTTCGTTCTCTGTCGGCCGTGAATCTTTCATTATTGGACTGGAAAGTCGCCAACGAGTTTTACGCGAATAATTCACGTGCATTAACAAATATTTGGTTTATTTCTTTATTTACAAAAACTACATATTGTTCTAGCATTAAAATTAAACTTTTGAATGTCGAATGGTATTATAGGCATAACTGGTCTCGTTTAAGCCTTATACGCTTAATTATAGTACATACTACATGGGGTCACAGATGAAATACCTTCTATTTTAACGAATATGTTTTTTGTTTATTTCCACTTTTACTTTCTCGTATATACATAGTAGAGAGAGAGAGAGAGAGAGAGAGAGAGAGAGAGAGAGAGAGAGAGAGAGAAAGAGAGAGAGAGAAGTAATACTAAACAAAAAAGGCAAATTTTCGGCAGAAAAACTCTCATTGCCGTGCCCTGATTACGAACTAGTGGTGCAACCGAATGGCACAGACTTTCTCATATTAGTTTTCTGTTTGGTCTATTGCCATGCCACAAATTCTTGCCCATCGCCGCGCAAAGTACATATTTACTTTCCCGTATACGTACTTAATATAGGGAAAGTTATGTGATGCTGCGGAAAATCGATTTCAATAATCCAATAAATTTCATTTTACGGTCCCCTGATTCTGAATCACACAAATGTGATTTTTTTGAAAGATCTCTCACGCCGGTAATATGCACATTTCCAGCATTTTATAAACACTATTGTATTTGTGAGTTAATGTGCTTCAAATGACTTTCAATGATTTTCGAAAACTGAAATATTTTCTATAAAAAGAGCTTCAAATTTCCAATTTACAGTAGTGATTAAAATACAATTTTTTTTAACGGCTCAAAATTTTTCAAAGACAATTGCCATTTAGAACGAGGTTTTACTATACTTTAATATTCTTAAAATAATATTCCCGTTCTACTATCAGGAAACCGAAAAAGATATTCTTATGAATATTTCAAAAAATGTGCTTTGGGCAGCGATCGATGGCAGCTGGCAAGAGTAGCTAGCCGAGACCAAAGGAAATAGAAAACTAATACGGGAAAATCTGTGCCATTCTGTAGCACCACAAGTCACTTTCTCGCTACCGCTTACGCAGTAGAGGAAATATATGTAATTCTGCCCGAAAAACGGCCCATTTTCGGCAGAAAAACTTATTACCGAATCCTGGTAAGGAAAAAGTCGATAAATCCAGTTGCTAAATTAAGGAAAAAATCCTCTAACACGTGATGTATCCAGAATTCATGTTTTGTGAGTACTTGATACCGAATAATTTATTGACGGCAAAATATTCAAGCGTCCATCTGGTATATGTGAACAACAAATTTTCGGTTCCCTAGTTGCAGAATAGAACATGTGGTCCAACAACAGAACATTGTTTGCATTTAATATATAACTAATGTAATCTTTAAAAAAATAGAAAGATCAATGAAAATGAAACGAAAGTAAAAAGAATCCACGATTCATTTTCGTTGATCTCTCTAAATTTTATTACTCTCTAAAACCGACCTCTCTAAATTCCGTATACGTACGTAGTATATACGGAGTAATACACATACTACAGGGAAAGTTACGCGGAAAATCGATTTCGAGATTTCAACGGAAATACACGTATTAGGGTCCTCTAATAACGAAAAAAATGTTGTTTTTTTCCAAACGTCCGTCCGTCTGTCCTATGTATGTGCACAACGCTATCGCCTAAACCATACGAAGGATTTTTTTCCAAATTGCAGAAACCCCTGTCCATTTGGTCTGAGTCGAAGCTCTGTTATTTTGAAAAGCATTCATTAGTTTTGAGGGATACTTTACATAACGCCCTCCAAAGATTTTAAAAATTTCCCTCAAAACAGCTCCCAATTTTTTCTTTAAATATCTTGTAAGAATAAGTAAAATACACTTTGGGTGGCATAGGTCCAATTTTCACGGTTAACTCATAATTTACGAAAAATTCAAAAGTTAGAATTTTTTGAGGTCTTCTTACAACAATTTTAAAGATATAGATTTTTTCTTCAAATAAAATTTGTTGTCCATAATTTGTTTCTTCAATAAAGTCACGTACTTTTTTTGAAAATGTTAGTAGTTTTGGCGCAATATTGCGACAATATTTGTAATTTTTAAAAATTACAAAAACAAGATTTTATCAAAAACGGCCCAATATTTCCGGCCCCATATATTCAAGATTACGTAAAACAAAATATTTAGAAAACTTTTCAGTTGACGCAGCGGTTTGCGTTTCGATTTTGTGCAATAGATAATTTTTATTCTGTGTAAATAAAAAACACCTACAGTTTTTAACATTCCTTTGATTTTTTGGCCACAAATATCTTGGCCAAACTCAAGATTTTGGAATATCGGCGAGAATCGAACTCCTTTCCATTGTGAAAAATTTTGGTCAAAAAGTGTCCACATGTATTGAGAAAATTTGGCCAGAAATTTCGCCACTTTCATATGCATTATATTCAACGATTTTGGACAACTTATGGACATTTCAATGACCATTATTTGAAATACTTTGAAATACACATGTGTTAAGAGAAGCATTGAACAATGAAATACATCTGTAATGTAAATTTAACCTGAGAGACAAGTAAAAAATACGTTTTGCACATTTTGGAAAAATAAAATAACAAAGCAATATGGCGATTAAGTCATATCATAGAGCACTTCTCCCACCAAAAGTTTTAAAAAATTGTAGCCGTTTTTGAGAAAACGGCGTTTTAGTGTTTTTTCTGAAAATGCGGAATTTTGAGCTTATTATCACAGAAAACTTTCGAGTTTTCGTGAACTTTTTTTATAGGTTTAAGCACATGAACTCGTAAATGAAATAATATGAACAAATCACCGCTAATATAAATATTAACGACGTAATAGAGATGTCAAAAAATAACCATTTTTAATTTTTGAAAAAAATAAAGAATAGAGCTCTGTAGCTTTTATGTGATGTTATAGAACACATTTAGCGCCACCCGTACCAAAAGTTCAATGAAAAAATTTAGTGCCGTTTTTCAAGAAAATCGAATCGAATAGAGTTTCTTCAATTTGGAAAAAAATCCTACGCATGTTGTAGGCGCTAGTACAGACAGACTTTTTCGCGTCAATTGATTTTCGGTATCAAGGACCTACTGATATAGATTTTGGCTACACCGCGTGTTAGAGGATTTTTTTTGTCTTTAATTTAGCAACTGGATTTCTCCGCTTTTCCGTTATCAGTGGCCGTAAAAGATTTTTCTGCCGAAAATCCGTCGTTTTTTCGCCCAGCATTACATAACTTTCTCTATACTACGTATATTATACCTATATACGTACTTATATGAGAAAATAATTAGTGGTGCTAGAGAATGGCACAGACTTTTCCATATATGTTTTCTATTTCCTTTGGTCGCTCTAGCTAATCGGAATTGCAACATACTCGTGTCAGCTGCTATCCATCGCCGACCAAAGTACATTTTTTTGACAATTTTCTTATTTTTTCGGTTTCGTATTAAAACGTAAATATTACTTTATGATTTTTAAAGAACAGTAAAAACTTATTATAACTGGCAATTTCCTTTGAAAAATGTTGGAGCTGTTTTTACGAAAATGGCATTTAAGCGTTACTGTGAATTCGAAATTTGAACCTCTTTTCACAGAAAACTATTGAGTTTTCGAAAAACATCTTCTGACGTCATTTCAAGCACAATCACAAATACAATACTGTTTACTTGCTGGAAATTAGCATATTCAAGGCGTGAGAGTCATTTCAAAAAAATTATATTAGTGTCGTTTTTGAAAAAAACAAATGAATACAGCACAATTAATTTTATCTCACCTTAAACAGTGCAATTCACACTATCTGTTCGAAACGTTTAAATTAAAAAATTAGAGCCGTTTTAGAGATAATGGTGTTTATGCGTTTTTGAAAATACGAAATTTTGAGCTCATTTTCACGAAAAACTTAGTTTTCGGGGAAACTTTACATCAGATTATTTAAAGCACATGTACTCATAAATATATTAATGCAAAGAATTTGCGGCTGTTGTAAATATTAACGACGTGAAAGACAAGTCCTTTCCTTTTTGTAATTTTTGAAAAAACAAAAGAATATAGCAATATGGCGTTTATGTTATCTTTAAGAGTGCCTTTATCACAATATCTACCAAAAGTTTAAAGAAATTTTAGCTTTTTTGAGAAAGCCTTGTATTCGTATTTTTTTTAAATTGCACTTATTTCTCGCAATATTGCGCGAAAATTACTATTTAAAAAATGTACATGACCTTAATGAAAGAACTCACAATGTAGAACAAATTGTATTTGAAGGAAATATCTCTATCTTCAATTTTATAGCTGTAGGATGACGCCCGAAAAATTTTTGAAAATTCAGAGTTAAACCTGAAAATCGGACCTATGCCACTTTTATAAGTGTATTTTCACTATTCTTACTATAAATTTAAAGAATAAAATTTGAGACGTAAAGTAGCCCCAAATTTTTAAGATTGTTTTTCTTCAAAATTTTAAAGCTTCGACTCGAGCCACATGGACAGGGGTTTATTTAATTTGAAAAAAAAACTACGTATGGTTTAGAATAGGACATGCAACCTGAATGCTCTGTGACGCCACAGAAATCTACTCTCCTCAGAACCGGGCCGGGGAGTAAAGGGAGTGCCGGACGCGGTGGCGGGCGTACAGTGTTCCAATGATGGTACGGAAGGGGGGGGGGATGTTCGCTCGATAATTACGTTTTTGAATGGTAATTATTATTTAAATGTTTATGATTCAATAAAAAAATATGGAAAACAAAAAAAACTGAACGTAGATTATTTCATAATAATGAAGTATCCGACTCTATTTATCGTAACCAGTACTATAATTCCACTTCCTTTTTCAAACACATAACATTTTTGAAGAAGACAGTTTTAACATTCTAATACAATATTTTATACAATGTTATATAATATAAAACTTTTAGTTCGTCCCAAACCAATAACACAGGCGCATAAACTAAAAAAAAGTTGTAAATAAGTAAAATAAAAAACACCCAAAAACTTGACATGTTTCTCTATGTATGTCAACGCGCTGAATCTTCGACATCTCATTTCCATTCACCCCCGCAAACAGTTTACCATTGAGAAGGAACATTATGGAAAAATACCCTTTCTGGCCGTGCTAGTAAACAAGAATGAAGACGGATCCCTCGGCCACATAGTATTCCGAAAACCCACCCACACGGACCGTTATCTTAACAATCTGTCGAACCGCTACCCCAGTCAGAAAAGGGCAATGATGAAGACACTCGTCCACCGCGCGACACAGATATGCGAAGACAACAACATTCACCAAGAACTCGGTCATCTGGAAAATGCTCTTGAAGCTAATGGGTATTCACTCCCAGAGGAGAAGAGAGCACTACGTCCAAATAACATCGCACGCAGTCCTCCCGAAGAAAACATTCACAAGGTCACACTGCCGTTCATAAAGAACATCATGGACGTATTGGCAAGATTCTGAAACACCACAACATCAAAACCATTTTTACCCCACACCACTCAGCTCCGCAACCTCTTTAGATCGGTTAAAGACCGTAGGGACACACTAATGCCAGCAGGCATTTACAGGATACAATGTTCCTCTGGCTCTATGTACATAGGCACAACACAGCTTTCAGTCAACACTCGCTTCACCGAACACAAACGAAATTGCCGCTTGGGATATACAGAGAAATCACCGGTGGCTGAACATGCCCCCACGGGAAGATAACACGACATCCTGTTCACAGACACTGAAACACTATCTACCACCAACCACTACCACACCAGATTACAACGGGAAGGTATTGAGATTTTTAATCATCCCAATAACTTCAGGAAAGAAGGTCTCAAAATTAATTCTATCTCGAATCCCGTACTCCGCAACACTAGTATAAAACCACATAAAGGCCAGAATTATCGAATCCAGCCACAGCGTAATCGATAACCAGGAGCCAGCTCGCGTACCATCAACCAATCGCAAGCTAGCGCGCAAATTCCCCATCGCGGCGCCCCCCTCCCGCCGACTATAAAAGCCGCGGCCGCGCGGAGCACGACGCCAGGAAATTGCGAGCGCCGCACGCGCTGCAAGAAATGAGTGGAGGCTCACGACGCAGCGCAGTGCCCGCTGGGGTAACACCCCCCAGTGGAAGCGCTTAAAGCTCAAACTGTCTGGGCGACCGGCACGGCGCTAAGTTCAAGGGTTGACCCGAGTACAAGCACCGTTGAACCAGGGGCAATCCTGCTCAACAGCAGTGGGACGGCCAGCGGCGGCGCGCCCGCATCCAGGACAGGCGTGCGGCTGAGACGCAGTCGGAGGCGTCGCGCTCTCCCTCGTGGCAGCGCGAATCTTATCGCCGTCGCACCTCTACACCACCACCGCGGCCCAGACGCGAACGCCGACGCGCCCAGCAACGCTAGGAACGGACCTACACGGACGCTCTGGGGCAACTCAAGAAAACGTGCGCAGATAATATTTTCCCTCCTACGTCACATACAGTTTTTACTCTCTTTATTTTACTGAATAAATCTAAATCGCCCCGTCACGTCCGGGAACGCCTGCCGCCGGCAGAGGGAGCGCGTCGCTCACTCTGATCGAGTAGGAGCGCGTGATGCACGCCGCCGTGGATGGTCTCACCCAAAACGAGATCGCTCCGGACCGCGTGACGCGGGCCATCGTCGGCAGCGATCCAGCCGACGAGCTGGCGGTCATACTCTAAGTAGTCGTTGCACTTCTTCTTGTGCACGCGCATGAGGTGACCGCGGCCGCTGCGGTGAAAGGGACGGGGGGGGGGGGCACGTTCCTCCTCGTTCGCGCCACGTTCATCCCATCCTTAAATAATGGCTAGCTCTCCCACTTTTTTACAGGAACAGCGGCACCGTTGCATTTCGGAGCTGCAACGGCATCTGCTCTCGATCGAAGCAGTCAGAACTACAGTTTTCTCGCTCAGCATAATATTTCTGTCTTGATGCCGGGTGAGACATGGCATAGTCCGCATCTTTCTCTAAAAAGCCCAGGTTTCAGCTGCTACAGAAACAAAAGAGCAGCACACGCAGCAAACGCGAGTGACGCCAACAGGTACTGCAATACTAATACGACACAACATTATGTTTCAGTTCTCCCGCAGCTACAGCACGCCGAGGCCAATGCTGTTGTCGCTCAGCCGGAACGAGGGCCGCTGCGTCTCATTTCTATCTACGCTCGCCCAGACCGCTCCGCGGAAACGTGCGCCCTACTAGCTGCAGATATTGCAAAACTAGTAGACGCAAACAGTTCCAACACTCGTGGCAGACGGGCGATTTTAATGCCAAACACACGGCCTGGAGTTCCCACATCACCTGTCCTCGCGGCCGAAAAATGGAAGCAATCGCTGACGCAAACGATTGCGAGATTTACGCTCCCTCTGCATCTACCTATTACCCTTACAAAACTAACGGTAAACCCGATATTTTAGATATTGCGCTTTACCAAATATTCGTTACCCTACCCTACTGACAATTATGTCCTTTCCTCTGACCACTTTCCAGTGATAGCGGATATGAGATGCGGACTGTGGCTGTGGACTGCACCAACGACGCAGAAGCAGCGCACATATTAGAATCAATTTCAGACGGAGCTGCAGCAGCGCATCCCGGAGGCATCTGCTCTGCCAGGCTCGCTGCAGATAGAAGCCGGAGCTCAAAAATTCGCAAAAGCTGTGACTGACTGCCTCAACGCAGCAGCTGAGAAGCAACGTTCTTCTAAGAAGGAGCAGTCATTAACCCCTTTTTTAATTTATTTAATTTCTAGGAAAAACAGAGCGCGCAGAGTGTGGCAGACCACGAGACACCCAGCTGATAAGCGGGAGCTAAATTGATTGAAACGTAAAGTGAAAATTGAACTAGCTGAATACCGCAATCAGAAATGGGATAAATTGTTATCAGGGCTCAACCTGAAGATAATTCACTACGGAAAATCTCTCACCTGCTTTCTAGGACTCCAATAACAGTGCTGCCGCTTCAGACCAGAACAGGAGAGTTCGCAGAATAGAACGTGGCGAAAGCGGAACTTCTAACTAATGTTTTAGAATGTTTCAGCCGGTCAAGGAGATGCCACCAATACCGCATGTTGTCGAAGTGCAACGAACGATAATGGCGGCCCTGCACGCGCCCGCCGACCAGTCGAGTTTCAGTACAAAAACAGTAGTTGGAGCCGAAAGCTAAAAAAGCCCTCGACCCCGACGGCATCTTTAACGACGTAAGGTCGTCGTTAGAGATGCCGTCGGGGTCGGGGGCTTTTTTAGAAGCTGCCGCAGCAAGCCATAGAGTTCTTAGTCGTTATGTTTAACAGTATACGGGGGCTGATAGATACGTTTGGTAAAAATAAAGTTGTTTTTTTTTTAAGAAAAGCTTTCCTTATTTTTCAACGTAGTCTCATCAATCTATACACTTTGCCCAGCGTGTTTCCAATTTTTTCATCCCATCGGAAAAATAGGAATTGTCAAACTCTGCGAAATACCCGTTTACAGCAGCAATCACTTCATCATTTGATGAAAATGTTTGCCCACCAAACCAAATTTTCAAATTGGGGAATAGAAAGAAATTACTCGGACTGAATCCGGTGAATATGGTGGATGAGGAACCAGTTCGAATCCTAATTGATGCACTTTTGCCATTGGAATTGCTGCTGTGTAGGATGGAGCATTGTCTTGGTGGAACAGCACTTTCTTGTGCAACAACCTTGGCCGTTTTTCGACCAATTTCTGTTTTATACTATCCAATAATGAAGCGTAATAGCACCCAGTTATGGTTCTGCAGTTATTGATGTCCACCGCAGACGTGGACGAAACGTTTGCCCTTTCAATGCCAACTGGACCACAGCCAACCAGCCGGGAAAATTTATCTTTTATTGACTCCGGCCATGAAAGCCTCCGATGCTGTGTGCGGTTCACGTGAGATAATTTGGACTCCGGGCTTGACTATTTATACAGTGCAAGTTTTTTTGAGATTGTTGAAATCCTCGTGATTTTCAATTCATTTACCAGCAAAATCCTTTTGTCATTTCATGATTGCAGGCTATTTGTAAATTCTTAGAAATTATTTTCATCTCGCGGGTTTCTCTGAGTTGCAAAGTTGCGTAATGCCTCTGTCGGTTTCACTCTTTTAACATACTGAAGTTCTTTCGAATATATTAAACACTTCTCCATCGTTACGGTATCTACAAAAGGATTTTTTTCTTTCCAACTCGAAAGAAAATTAACGGCTGTAGATGGTCTCCCACCCATGTACCCTGAAACATCAACAAAGGCCCACTGGTTTTCGTTATCGGCGACCGTTTTTTGCCCTCTCTCCCGCTCACCTTTGCTCGCACCGCTCGGGGAGGAAAACTGAGGCCCTACTTCATTTCTCCGTCAGGTGGCAAACTCTGATTTAGGTACTGGTGGTGTTCACAGACAAAAGGACATGGCAATTTGTCCATGTGGTGTACAAATTTAATTGAAGATCACTGGAACATACTAAGTATTTTTCCATTGGGGGTTAGTACATTTCCGAGCTGAGGTTAAAAAATGTTTTAACTAGTACTGATTTTCGAATACCGAGTAAATACACGTCAGTTTCAACTAAATTTTGAATTTGCAAAAAATGAGTAAAAAAAAAAACATTGACTTTAATGTTGATATGATTTATTAAATTTTTATTTACATTTTTGCACTTAAAAATCAGAAGTAATATTTGTTGTTGTTTTTTTTTTGCAGCAGTTATAATTACTGAAATATCTAAAAACTTTATTTTATAATCTAGGTTTTTTTGATATAGTACTTCGCTCATTTGAGCACCACCTGGACTTAAGACTGATTATTTTGTTGAAATCTGTCTTAGAAAATTATCACAATTTTAATTTGAAAAATGAAATAAATAGAAATAGAAAATTCCTCAATGGACATTATAAATTAGGAGGCATATCTTGATGGCGTAAGTTTCATAAAATCATGAAACGATAGATCAACTACAGCTCAAGGTTAATTCTCTGATTCATTTGTTTTTGTGGTTCCCTCTGAAAAGTCCAGGGTGATGCTGAAGGAGTATCCTAACAACACTGCATCTGTGATATTTTTATTTCCTTATCACATTCTTACTTAAGACATTTATTACAAAGTATCATAGATTTGAATTTGCTTCTTTTCCAAGGTCATAAAATAGCAATCTGCAAGGCACATGCAATACAATTGATAAGGGTGCAACTGCATTATCAGAAGGGGTCAAAAAAAAAAAAAGCAGCCGCACATCAATAAATTACATCACAATTTTATTCATCTTTCTGCACAAGCTCAACGTTTTTAAATTCTCTATTATATACAATTTCTATAGTGTCTTCAGGAAAGATAAAAATCCTTCATGGAAATTTAAAGAGTAAAAAGCAATTGAAATTATTCTATACAAACTTGACATGCTAGAAGCAGACACAAGATTCTATGCTCACTGTGTGAAAAAATATTAATAAACAAGAGTGCAACTCATATCTAATGAATTTCAACTCTGAACTTCCTGTGAAATCCATTTTCTTTTTAAACTGTATAACAAATACAAAAAAAATACTTACAGTAAATAGTCATACTAAACATTCAATACAAAATAATACAAAGTTGCCAAGTTCAAATGTGATAAATGTTTTACAATACTGAAAGGTTCTTCATGAAAGCATTATTATTTGAGCACTCAAACACCCCTTTTTATCAAAAGGTATAAAATCTGACACATTGTCAAATCATATTCAGCTAATTTTATCCACCATTCTTCTCATTTGATGCAGATGAGTCTACAAATACACCAGTTTGCATGATGTAATGAATTGAATTTGGCGTTTGATAAAGAATTTGATACTAATTTTAATAATTTGACTTTAATA
This sequence comes from Gryllus bimaculatus, assembly GCA_017312745.1. Lineage (NCBI taxonomy): Eukaryota > Metazoa > Arthropoda > Insecta > Orthoptera > Gryllidae > Gryllus > Gryllus bimaculatus. Next base: position 21,404 of record BOPP01000091.1, read on the forward strand.
AAGAAATTAGAGAGGACAAAATACTTCAGAACATAATTTAGTAGTAAGGTTCCAAGCTTGCTTGAATTAAAATCAAGTAAATTTGATTTAAGAACAACTGATACTGCGAAAATTCAAAGTACCAATTTATTAGGCATAATAAGCAAGTTTTACTCTCATTACATATCCATTTACAACTCTGTAATACGACAGTCAACTTGGAATCAATGTGGGTACATGTATGTATATCTATGATTCAGCAAAATAAAGCTGATTTCCCACAGGATTAGGGCACAATAATCAGTACTATCATTGGCAAGTTTTTGATGCGTTCCTTAAAATAACAATTAAATTTTAAATTACAAATATCTATATTGGATTTCAAACTTATTCTTTTACAGAAAATGACACATCTCTCTATTAATATTTAATTCTTTGGTTCCACAAAATGCAAATATACTTCTATTCTGCCTCTTTAAACATTCTGTAAGTGTACAGATTTCTACACTTTTCTTTCCTACCACTTTCTCAGAAAAACCTTCTTTAATATCATACATATCAGTGATGTACATTTCATTACATATCAACACTCTACTTACTGGTCATTTTACAATTAACTACAATAGTTTTTATGAAATGGCATTATTTCTAAGTACAAAGACGGCAAGGAAAAAATATTAACCCTACCCCCCCTTATATGTTAAGAGGGGAGAAAAAACTGAAGACAATTTTTTTAAAGCAGCAATTATACATTTTACCAATTCGTTGTTAATCCTCCAAATTAAAGCAATGTTTGTTGACAGGAAAAAATGCATCATCTAAATTGCAACACTCATTACTATTTAATGATTTGTATGTGATTTATTAAAAAAATATTTTTTTGTATATTTTAAATGAAGTAACAAAGAAACAGAAATATAGAATAAATAACTATGACAAATACAGAAGATATGTAAAGGTTCTCATGAAATTAAACAATATAAAATGTATTACAAAATCAATTATAATTTATCACAAAATAAATTATATTTTGTGCATATTTAATACCTAAAACAAATGTACCTTTTTCATTTGAGTCACTCATACACTATGTTGTTTAGAACATTTGCTTTGATAGTAGCTGTCATCACATGGACAGTAATAAACTTACCTTAAACTACAAAAAAAAAATCTAAATCAAATGGTATTAAGATTTACCAGAGATAATGCAAGAAACAGTATCCTGTAGTAAATTGACTTTCAATAAATTTCAAATATGTAGCCCAAAATACATTTTCTTATTCATAAAGGAAAATAGCTCTTCAGACAAAATAACCACTTCCCTGCAGTAAGTTGGTCATATCAGTTTATGACTATTGACTATTTTTTCCCAAGCTTATGAAGTTTAATGGACATATCTTCGCAGACATTTTAAAAAATAAATCATTGACTATACTCTGGTCAACCTTAATTATTTTATGCAAAACTGCAAAATTACAAAATTACATTATAATACTGGTATATTCATTGGTTTGGTTCCTTCTATGCTATCCTTACAATGTACAATAGCAATTAGCAAAATTGTTTCAATAATAGGATACTCGTTTAAATAAATAACATGATAGAGAGAAGTGTAAATTTCAAAGATATCTCTCAAATTTCATTTTTCACGCATTTAAAGGCTAATATGAACGTCAGTGAAGAATTCCTCACCTCACTGATAAACAAAATATTTTTAAAAAAACATTGGAATGGTATGGTGTAAGCACATTGTAGTACAAAGTTACACACACATTGCAGATATTTCTTTGAAATTGATGACATTTTCAGGTAAAAGGCCTAACTTATTGTGATCAGATTGTAACAATAATGACAATACCCAGAGATGCTCAATTCGTCATTGAATTCAAAATGACACTTGACAAAGAAACCCTCATTTATATAGATTTGAAATATAATAAGCATATTTTATTAGTTAATAATTATACAACAAAGAACCCAAGTCCACTTTGAGTAGGGCTTTTACCTAATTTGCTTTTAATTCCTAATTAGTTTCTATATGAGCAATCTGTACTACATGCAGTATGCATGTACTTATCAGAAAACTAATACAATTACTCTACTTTATTTACATATTACAATAAATGCTTCAAAATGTGAATCTATAAGTTTCTGGACCACAGTCAAGTACTTCAACATAATTGAAGCTGGAAATAATTGACTAATGTTTATTTTTAATATTCCACAATATGACTCACATTTTACACCTGTATTACCTTTCCTAGATCTATAAGCTTATCAACTACTAACAATGTTCTTAGATAACGATTCACTTCTTCCTAACAGAGCAATTAAATCAACACATATTCCATCTGTAGACTCATTAGCAGCTGATCATAGTGATAAATTTATCTCATGTTTTCTACACATAGTTGCATTCTTTATACCACTATCTGAAAGGTTAACAAAAATAATAGTGTCATCATTAGATTAATTTCTGTTATTTCTCAATAGAAGATTTCTCACATGACGTTTTAAATCTTTGATCAATTGAAAATAAAAAATACAAAGATCACAAAGATAAATATGTTCCTGACTTCAGCATTACTTCCCACAAGGAATTGCTATGCAGTATTTTAAATGCTTACAACTATTATCAGAGAAAAAGAATAGAACAGTTTCATATTATGCAAACTCAGCACTATATTAAACATATTTATGACAACAAAATACATTAGTTCTGTCTTTAATAGAATGTAAATGTACAATGGAATTGTTTAAACAGTGCATGATCTGTGCATCCTTTTCTAACATTTACCTATTTTGATTTTATAAGTAATTTATACAAATGTAAGGAACCAGCCTCATTTGTATAAAATAAATATTCTAACAAACTTTGTATTTCTAAAAAAGCATAACCATGCTTGTGTATCACAGCATAACTACTGAAGAGAGATTTCTGTCAATGGAATGCATGACAGCGATAAAATTATTATTAAATATTCTCTACATATATGCTTTTTATCAAGACATAAAAAAGACAACACAAAAAATAAAAATTAATGGTAACCATTGCTCCACAGTAAGCTTATTTTTTTCTTTTGACTCAGTCTGGCAATATGTACTACACAAAATTTTGTAGTCAGTAATTCACAGAGCTATTAATCTAGATCGACAATTATGGAATCTTTCAGTTAATTTACGGACCTCCTCTGCATGTTGTTCACTCATTGGTTGTCTCCCTAGACCAGGTAGGTTGACCATACCAACAGGACCTTTTAACTTTCGAGGATCCAAATTGGCACCAATATTCTGCATTCCTTTAGCCAATTTTGAAAATGGAGACAGAACAAGATCTTTAGTGACTGCAACTGGTGATGTAATAGCATTAGTAAACCCACTTCGGAAAGATCTAAGAGCATTCTCGCTCTGGGATGACGTTATATTGAGACTCAGATCTCTTTCTGATGATGATCTGTGAGTATCATTCAGTAATAAACTACCTCCTGTACTTTTTGTTGCAAACTCAACATTTGCACTGACATCGTTATTACGAACAACTTGCCTTTTGTCAACTTCATCTGAAGAATGTGAAAGTTTTCGTGCTAGTTGAAGTGTATTAGGCGGGGTGAGTTTTGAGGAATTGGATTTGAATTCCATTTGCGTTATATTTTGGCTCTCCCCTTGCAAAACAGTTTTAGGGTTCATTCCAGAAGTATCTTGAATAGATGCTGTATTTTCAACTGTTATTTCTGGAGTAGCTGAGCCTGGTCGATGAGGACTTGGGCATAAAGAGGAATTCTTGGAAACTACAGAACCACTAGAAGGTTCTTGAGGAAATAAACCAGAAACATCAAGACTTAAATCTGTGCGAGAATGGGTCAATACATGGCCATGTATAGACACATTCTGAACTACTCTTGACAATGATACGTTATCTATGAACGGGGCAGGAGTGATATTTGGTAGCAGATTAATAGTTCTCACTTTGTGTGCCTCTAATAGGCACTCAACAGCTTTACTACAAAATTTTGAGGTCATAAGAATCCCTACACTAGGTAAATACACATCTACATTCCTGTGCTTTACATGAGACAGAATAGGACCTAGAGAGTGATGTGGTTGCAAAAGAACACCTGAAGGCAAATTAAAAACACCTGGATCATCATCTTCATCACTAGAATGTTTACAGGAAACAAGTCCTTGCTGAGAGGAATTATCAGGAACACCGACAGTAAACATAGTTTCCATTACCTGTAGAAATCATACAGATGTGTAACTTATAAGAAAGAAACCTTATATAAAAAATTAGATTATTTATCATATCTTAATTAAGTAAAAAGTTAATATGTTAAATAATATTTTTATAATTACAATCAATTAACATGATCTCAAAGATTAATTTTAATGAGAAATTATAAATGTAAAAATTACTGATGAAATTTACAACAAATTAAAGCTCAACATAAAATAAAATGAACATTAAAGTTGTTCACTGCTTCTACAATTTATCATTGATCTTCATTATTTTCATTTTCCTTAGCTGTTCTTTACATGTTGGGGGATAGCAGATTTCATTGCACATATTCTCAGTTCATTCTGCCAACCTTTGTAATCTAGTAGGTATTAGTAAATTGTATTCAGCGTTGTTTGTCGTTTCAACATGAATTAGATGACTGTCAAATATTGTGAGAAATGAGGCAGTTCGTATACAGTGGCGTTGTGAACATTGACTCGTTTCCACTCAAATGCCATGTGCGGATTGTGGAACATTATTAACTACTACTGGAAACAGAGGAGAAAGTTTTGGAGACAGGGAACAGAGGAAACATTATTGAAAGCCAACAGCGTCCCTTACGTCATCGTCTCTCACTCAGTAGTTTACACCAAAAAGATTTGGATAGTTATCTCATGGAATATTTGTGGATAAAAGATTGCAAAATAATGGGTAGAGATCCATTCCTGTTTCCAATTGAACATCATAATATTGCATTTTGGAGGTTGTGATTTTTCTAACTAAAGTGTTCTTATACTTTACAAATGTTTTGTTCAACACTTTCCTTCATTGCTTTAGATTAGAAAAGATTACATTAGTATATTACAAAGTCATATTCAGGGGCAGATCCAGAGACTAATTTTGGGAGGGGAAATTCAAAATGTTTGGTCGAAGGTGTCATATTATAGATTTTGTTAAATGTCGTTAGCTACACTAGCTCATACTGCTACACGGTTTTATGCTTTTTAATGTTTTCTGAAAATATTTTTGCTTGAACGTTTTGTGACAAGTTAAAATTAATTGTCCTGAAACATTTTGGGGGGTGATTTCCCTCACTTCCCTCCCCGTAGATCCTGTTATAGTCATCCATGATTAAGTTATTTTCTCGTGAATACAAATATGAAAGTTTCTGTAAGTTGAAAGTTGCATGGTGCAGAATGGCATGACTTGTTCGCAGGTTGGTATGAAGACAACAGACGGGTCCAATGCGCTGCATACCCCAAAATGTAAAGAATATTCTTTATCATAAATTTGCAGTAACATCAGTTGATTAAAAATTACTTTCTTACGATTACATAACACTATTTTCAAGAATACTCTTAGTACTACTTAAAAATATCTCTAATACATGACATTTAGACTAATACTACTCAGTTTGGCTGGCCAATAATTTCAGTAATTAGGTATGCCAAATATTGAAGAGATTTCAAAGCAGGATGTTATTTTTAAAGTTGTCTTAAGAATATTTCTAATAAGACAGAATTTAAAAATTTAGAATTACTATTTCACAAAACAATAACCAAAAAACAAGGAATTAATTGTACCATTTTATTAAAGGGGTAAAATTAACAAATAGCATTATAGCATTTGGACACATGATACGTATTGTGACCAGGTTGTTTGACGATTACCTTGTCTGACTGCTGTTCCTCACTCTTTGGTTTGGACTTTCTTGTGTTGAAACTGTGTCCCAGTCTATTCAGTTTGTTAAACTGTTGTGTCACGTTACTGATGGCTTTGGAACCTATTTTTGACAAAATATTTTTAGACACAAGAAGCACAAAACTTTCATCATTCTTTCCAGAAAGGTTATTCACAAATAGATTTCTCTAGAACTAGAAAGCACAATACTCATATTTACTCACCAGCATTTTTGAAGGAAAGCAACTGAGATTCAGACACATTACGTGTCATATGAGGTAAGTGTGCAATATCCAAATAACTGAAAGTAGCATTGTTTGAGCCTGTCATAGACAACAACTTACTTTTTTTCCTATCCAACTTTCCCTGAACAAAAGGCACCACTGGTAAGCCTGCTATTTCCAATGCAACTAAAAATGCTTCACAGACAGCTTTGAGAGATTCTGAAAGAAAAAAAGGCAAACCAACTTGAAGTGTTAAATGCTTCACAGATACAATTTTGACTTACTTATCCAGCCAAAGCAACAAACTGGACTTTCTTCCCACAAAAATAAACACGTAACACAGGTTTAATCTAATGTATAATCTTCATTTCATGTTTCATAAATTTCATTCCATCAGAATTTCTAGTTTAACAAAACACTGTTGACACAAAATTTTACAGCATTTTTGCAGATCTAAGAATTTATATTAGTTCTTTTTGTATGCCTCATCAAGTTGGCCAAATTTTTCCTGGAAAAAATTTCTCTGACTTTTCCTGATTTTCCAATACATTTCATTTTTTTCGCAAAAAAATTGGCAATTAACACTATTTTAATTAAATAAATTAGTAATTGAACACCCATTACTAAATTTGTATAATGTTTTTAATTTACCAACTACTTCCAATGATTACTGCACAAATAAAACAATCTCAAGTATACGAGATCTATTTTTTATTAATTTAAATACAGAATAACCATATATCTAGGCATAATTATTGTTTTTTCATGCACAACAATTGAGGAAGTAGCTAGAAGGGCCCATAGGACTGTGGGCCCTTCTTCCTGAGAATGCAGAAATGAATTCTGTGTACTTTAATCTATATCCATGAAAATGTTCATGATTTTATCTCTGTTCATTAGGTAGGTTGAGGAATAGTCCGTTACATGAAGAGAGTTCCCCCAAAATACTGCACTATAGCCTGACACTCAAGTTCCACTTATTACAGCAAAAGTAACTGACATTTGGGACTTGCACGGGTACTTAAAGGAAGAGAGCAAACAATTTTACCAAAACATTTTTGAAGAGTGTACTCCTCAAGAAGTGTCCACCGAAAATGTTGACAAAAATGTCCAAATCTGATAGCTCACAAGATGAACTGTGAAAATTGAACAATGTGGCATATTATTTTGTATCATGCAAAAAATATTTTAGTTATAAACTAACTTATTAAATTTGCTTTTTTATCCTGCAAATAATGCTATTCATTAGGTAATGGAACTGCAATTCAATGAAAATGCAAAGATGATCATGCACGACCAGTCCATATGTCACATTTGTTTTTTGACTTAACAAATCAAATCAAATGCATGTTTTCTTACATTAGGAAGACAAAGAAGCAAAGAAGCTAATCCGAGGGTGTCAGGTCGGACGAGTGGAGGGGTCGGAGGGGTCGGAGGAGGAGTGAGGAGGATTAAATGAGTGAGTTGCAATGTCCCATCCAAACGACATGAGCAAGTCCTCAGCAACGCGGTTGGTATGGGGTCTAGCATTGGTCTTAATCCCTCTTCTGTCTTCGATTTTTATGCAGCAACATTAATGGTGCTATTTGCAGCAATATTAATGGTGGTCCCCACAGGCATGAAATCGGCCAACAATATCCCGTTCTGGTCCCAAAAGATGGTTGGCATAATTTTTCTCTGTGAATGCTAATTTTTGTATTGGCGAATGGGTACGGCGCCATTGCACCAATGTTATCTATTTGGAAACACTCTGATGATTCACTACCTCGAATCCGTAGGTGTCCACAAGGTGGCAATGTATACTGACTGCCGATTCGTTGCGCAACTTTAAGAAACGAATGACAGCGAATCTCACATCTGTGGTATGTGGAGCAAACGGGCGACAAACTGGATGACATGATAAACTGATGCGACGACATTTTGTAACGAACTGAGATACTTGATGTCTCATTGTGTGCGTTAAGATACCTATTACGTCGAGACAGCAAAGGTGACACCCATAAACACCCCCATAAAGTTTATTTGCAAATAATCACTTTGCCCTGTTACACCATTTCACAGGCAATTTATTTTCTGGCCACCTGTGTGTGCGATAAGTAATTTGTGACTTTTATTAACACAGTATGTAGCGAGTGTAGATACCAAAGTTTTGGTCTTTCCAGCATACTTCTTCCATCAACATCATCAGGAGGCGAATTTTAATGAAATGTAATTTCTTCCTTTTCACTTTAGAAAAATATCTTTTAGTATAGAAATAAATTTTGTAATGACAAAAGAAAATTACCCATTTTTATTTGTCATTTTTTTGCATTTCTCGTTGACTTCAACTAATAAGCCATTTTTTACCTTTTCCCGTCATTTGCATTTCTCACTGATTTCACTGATTTTAATATTTCAATGGTACATGCTTTAAATAATATTTACGAGATGCAACAAATGTTCTCCACAGAGTTCCTCAGAAGCCTATTCAATTCCTTCGTTCAGAAATTGTAATATCAGTTATTTATGTCATCTAAGGTTCATGTGCCATCTTTCGGCGCCATTGTCGGTTCGGCCGATTTCGCAATAACTAAAGACAGATTTCCTAATACAGAACAGTCCAAACCAAAAGTCTGAAAGGGAGATCGTTTTCCGCGGCCGGAGTCGATCTGTACTGTGCTGCCCGGGAGACGCCGCGTCGAAAGCACTGTTGCCATTATAAATTTGAATTTGAATTGAATTAATGCCTTGATGAGACTCGGGTCATCAGGACCGCTCTTCCGTCTGACCACGCAAATTTCGCTACGCTCCTTTCACCAACTAGCAGAGAAAGGAGGTATTTTTTGAGCGAGAAACAGACGATTTTGAATTTAGCTCAGAGGCGTCATTTAGGCATGAGGATCTTTTACATGCAAGTAAATCTACTAACATGGGACAGCCGGCTTTACTTTCCCTCCGAAGGAAGGCGTACGAAGGATTTTTTCGCCCTTAAAAATCCACGGCTTCCATTGGGTTTGAACCCGCCAACTTGGGTGTATACCCAATCCAATACGCTAACCGTTACACCATCGCCGCCGCAACCTTCCTCAAGGCGTAATGCGCGAAGATGGACTGCGCACAAGTTAATATAGTTGCCCTCCACCCATCAGCCTGTTGCCCAAGTGATCGCCCAATCAAGGAGTGGGCTCTTCTCTTGTCCAACCTCTACGGAGAGGAAACATTCAAACTCACTCGTGAGTTCTCCACCCTCGAAACAAACGGGAACGAAAGCTGAACGTACACTCTGTACTACGGGTTTCGCTCTCCTACGCGGAAGGATCCGCCATATCAGGATGCAATTTTCCAATTCGAACGTAAATTGCTTAAAATTAATTTAATGCTTGCATGAAGTCTTAGTGCATCTGATTGTGCCACACTTGATACGGTTTCGGCGGAATAGGCGGAACGCGTAAATTTGACAAACTGAAGACCAAAGAACATCCTGAGACCTGTGGGGTTGGCTTCACTAGTACGGTCGTAAACCTAACTGACGAACAACTTAACGAAACTACTAGGGAATGAGGAAAGGCCTGAATATTTCGCCCCCGTATTCGAACGTGTCCCTACCGCGGATATCGTGGCAGGGGTGGAGAAAGCGGTCTCGAAACTGCTTCCAACACGTCAACTACATCCGCAAAGAATAGGCTCGCTGTTTGGCCCATGCTAAATTATCACGAAGTAACTTGCCGCGCGGGGAGTAGCGTTTCGTGAACTACGAAAGCGCGAGGACCCCGTCGTAGTACCTGCGAACAAAGGCAATGCCAAAGTGGTCATGAAAACCATTGACTACCACTCCAAAGTTGCGTTGCTGACAGATTAGACCTATACTGTCCTACAAAGCAATCCCGTACGAAAGCTGAGGGAAGAGGTCGCGGCACGGATAAATAACTCGGATATATACAGCCCTCTTGCTGTGGGCTCTTGCTATAGAACCGGAGGCCAAAAATAGGCTAAAATGTGGCAACCACTGTATCAATATAAATGGTTTAGCAATATAAATGGTCAAATCAATATAAATGGTTTAGCAATACTTTTTTCTCATTTTTGATAAAAAGGTTTTTGAATTTACTCTTTTTATAAATTTCATGCAGGCTGTACTAACAACACAGCTCTAGTTCCCAATTCAATAAAACTGAAAAATTGAAATTGTTTTAATATGGAAGTAGTGAATTCCTACAATTTGGAAGAACACTGATAAAAATTAAAAATCTGTCAAATTAAAAAATTAGAGAAAAGACACAAAAGTTTGGGTATAAAAATCTTTCATCTTAAAGGATAAGAAATTCTAAAAATTTATCAAAATTCCTAGTGAGATAACTCTTACCTTTCCCCTTAAGTTTTATAACAGTTTTCTGAAATATTTTTATTTATTAATTAAAAGAATTGATTAATCATCACTATAATTGTAATGAAGGATTAATGATGAACTGACAAAAGAATGTCATTTGATTATTCAATTTTAATACAAAGGAGATAATGAAATATTAGTAAAATTAAAAACATGAATCAGTGGCAGCTCATGGGAATTTGCACAATAGCATGTACACACCAAAATTAATTCGTTGAAATTTCTCTTAAACATTTCTAAACAAGTGGGGGATACACGTCCTCTTGGAGTGTTTCCAAATCATAGTGTTTCAAAACATGCACCGTTCGGATGATACATTTGACAGTCCACCACCAACGCTCTTTGTGACAACCTGCCAGTGCGTACTCGGGAAACGTGAATGAGAAAACGGGGTCACGGGCTGCTGCAGGGCAGGTATAAGAGAGGAAACAATGGTGGCTTATGGATGGTAAAAGCACTTTACTTTCCATGCGAAGTTTACTGTGCAGACGCAGTAGCGATCTCTACGAATGCCTTAACATGTTTCGAAAATATAACACTCCACTGAAGGTGATATATTCGTATCGCTAGTCAAATATTCATCCACTTATTATATCTACAAATTAACAATATCTGCTTGTAAACGTGAAAGGAGAACTTAAATAATTATTTGTAAATATTTGAAAGAAGTATTGAATAGATGCTTTAGAAAAACAATGTTTACTAATAAATTTAGTTTCTCGCATGACTTTATTTTCACAAGTTGTCGATACTTAATATAGGTTAAATTGAATTAGTGGGCGAAACGCGAACACATTGCTATGCAGTGTTCCATGCATAAGGGTGTCGCCCATAAATTTCATAACACAAATTTGGAGTTTTTTGAATACCTCCCAACAGTGACACGCCCGTAACCCACGCTGGAACTCCCCCACAATAATTGCGTAACACTTGAAACACCCCTGCCCCTGGCCCATACAAGAAATAACAATAATTAACATCACAGAAAAACAATTTTTATTAATTATATTAGCGTTCTATTTTGAAATTTGATGATGATTTAAGTCAGAATTTAATGTAACAATACCCTTGGGAATAAATGCTATGTGAAGGGACCATACACAGACGTGAAAATTTCTAATAAGATGTAAACATGTCATGGATGATGCATGAGCAACAATCTACTGCACCAATTTAGTTGGATTGTAGAACATATAATACACCAGTTTAAAAAATTTTCTTCAAAATCTTACGAATTCTATAAAAAAATATGAAAAATGCTTCCATTTAATGTAACAAATTACCCAATAATTTAAATTATTAATGTTTAAATGTTATGTAATCTTAAAAAGTAATTAATATTTTAATGTTTTGGTATAAGTAAAAAAATAAGAATTTTTTTCACTAATGTCGAAAAATTAAAAATAAATCAATGTTATAACACAAAACTAACATCCCCTACCCCCAACATAACGCTGCTTCCCCCTCCCTCCTCTTTAGCATTGCGCAATTTATGGACGACCTCTAAGTAGTGTTAATCGAATGTTATATCACATTTTATTATGTTCTAAAGCAAGTTGTACAAATCCTTTCTGAAGCATGTGAAAACTCAAATGTATTTTGTATGTAGAAGGCTACTTTTTAATGCGTCTTGAAAAACCGAAGTTAGAGTGTTTGTTTTTCTGTCAGGTGTGTTTGGGCAACAAAATTACATTTGAAAAACATTAAAATGACATTAATGAAAACGTCACAGAAAACATTGCTAAAAAGGAGCAGTGTTTACTGCAGCAACAACAGACAGTTTCGTCATTCAATGTAGATGGCACACTATCCAGAATTTGTTAGTATTGGTACAGAAACTTGTACTTTTAACTTTAAATTTGTACACCCAGCTTATAAAAAATACTCTATAGCAAAAGAGTGTGTAATAAAGTTTCAAATTAATGTGTAAAATAGAACTCTTTGGCACCCTTTGAAAAACCATTCAGGAATATGCTGAGCCATCATGCACTAACCTGACCCAAGTTGTAAATATTTCGGAAGGGTCCTTGCCGATCGAAGTCAAAGAGGGTGTTGCGAAAAGAAATGCGGTCAATCCTCACTGTTGATAAAAGGAACTGTTCAGCATGCTATCTAACTTCATTAGATTCCTTATGTTTGATTGTCATTATTTATAATATGAATATATGTATATGCCAGATTGTATGGGCATGTATATGTGTGAGAGAGGAGAGAGAAGAGGCGAGAGAGGGAGAGAGAGAGAGGGAGAGAGGGAGAGAGAGAGGGAGAGAGAGAGGGAGAGAGAGAGGGAGAGAGGGAGAGAGAGAGAGAGGGAGAGAGAGAGGGAGAGAGAGAGAAAGAGAGAGAGAGAGAGAGAAAAGAGGGGGTGGGAGGAAGAAAGAGAGAAAAGAGAGGTGTTGCACACCCTAAAAGCATAACCACGATCCGCAACTGACATGAATATAAACTGTAGATTTGTTTACCTATCATTTCTTCATCCGTTTTGATCCCCACTGCCATGTTATTGAAAAATCGCAAATTTGTGGATCTAAACATGTGATAATAGCCTGGGGTTCCTGACACAGTATAATGTAGCCTAATGCAATGGTGGCCACACTTCTGGCTATTTTTAAACAGTGAAACTGATGACTCTGGGGTCCCAAACTCAATAAGAGTGAGGTCTTTTAGAAGAACTTGTTGATACTTCATTATTCGATCCAACTGATCATCATATCTGCACAACATAAGAGTCAAATTAATACAAGATCAAAATTATGTTATGCTACATTAATATAATAAAACAATACTTACTCAGCAACATAATATGCATCTCGTGTTAAAATGAGGATAGTATCCATTTCAGTTTCTGTAGGATCTCCAGAACTTAAAAAAATAAATAAATACACAAGTAAATAAATAAAAATATTGATTCACACAGAAGAAATAACTACTGATGTGAATTTGCTTCTTTTTTTTATTCTGGCTAGTTATATTGTTAATGAGATTCAAAATTGATAGTGAACTACATCTACTCAATATTCCTGTGTACTCACTTTCGAGGGAAAATACTGAATAATTATTAAGAATACAGGATTTATATGTAGAAGAGTCAGCTATTAGTCATTGTAACATGATCAACAAATAAGTTGAATGACATGATACTAAGGAATATATATTGCTCAGTAATATAGATTTTGGAAATTCTATTTAATTATTAAAACCAAGTCTTTGTCCTTGACTTAAGTAATTGGGAAGAAGTACACTTAATTTCCTTCATTTTTTTACTAACTCATTTTTCTTTATAATTTTGTGAATTAATTTCATTTCATTTTTTTTTTTTTTTAACATGAATATTTCAATTTTCTTACTGCAAATAATTAGTTTTTGTAATGAACTTTAAAATAAAATCTTCTGAAGAATACGCAGAAATCTCCAGATGAAGCTGCAGAATGTTGAAAAATAAATAAGTTGCACTTTTTGTAATTTTCAAAACAACTTTATACGTCCCAATATTATAAACTTTATACAAACAATATTAACGTCTCGATTTTATTTACTTTTTATTTAAAAATTGCATTAATTAATAGATTATAAAGTTATTTACTTACACAGGATCGGCATCTATGAGACCCCAAGCTCCAAGAATCATATCAGTATCGCTAATCAACATTTTCTTACAATCTTCAATTAAAAGTTTAACATGTTCTGCTGTAGCAGATGCATCTTCATCATCAGCTTTTTCTTGTGACAACAGGTCTTCTGATACAATATTTCCTGAAAAAATCCCACCTCTTTACAAACATGAAAGACAAAATTCACTCTTGGTCTTGAATGATGCCATATTGAATTTTTTAAAATTATATTTGTGTGTGTGTGTAAAGGAAAAGGAAAAAGGAAAAAGGAAACAGGAGAAAGGAAACAGGAGAAAGGAGAAAGGAAAAAGGAGAAAGGAAAAAGGAGAAAGGAAAAAGGAGAAAGGAAAAAGGAAAAAGGAGAAAGGAAAAAGGAGAAAGGAAAAAGGAGAAAGGAAAAAGGAGAAAGGAAAAAGGAGAAAGGAGAAAGGAAAAAGGAGAAAGGAGAAAGGAGAAAGGAGAAAGGAAAAAGGAGAAAGAAAAAGGAAAAAGGAAAAGGGAAAGGAAAAGGAAAAGCAAAAGGAAAAAGAAAAGAAAAGGAAAGGAAAGAAAAGAAAAGAAATAAGAAAGAAAACAAGGTAAAATCAGAGAAAAACATATACACTGTATGACACACAATAAAACCACTCTTACAAGTGGTTATGAAGTGCCACAACTTCCCAAATGCAAATAATGGTCTTTTATACATGTTATGATATAAAAGATTTTATCTTATGCCATTGGTTCTGTGAATAATAGAAATTCCTAATAAATAGAACTGATAGAGTGCAGGCTATTTATTGGTTGCTACAATTAGATATATACTGGAAGTGACAAAAGTCATAGGAAAGCAATATGCAAATATCCAGATGGCAGTAGTTTCAAGTACAAACAGAATAAAAGAGCAGTGCATTGACAGAGTTTTCATTTGTACTTGAGTTATTCACGTAAAAAGGTTTCTGATGTGATTATGGACGCTTATCGCCTCTCCTGGGCTTGTGACCCTATCAATTGGACCCTAGACAAATGGAAAATCGTGGCTTGATCAGACATGATTTCAATTAGTAAAAGCTAATGGAAGGATTAGTGTGACGCAGATCCCACAACCCAAAGACCCTAGTTGTCAACAAGGCACTGTGCAAAGTGGCGATGGCTCCCTAATGGTGAGAGCGTATTTAAATGAAATGGACTGGGTTCTCTGGTTCAACTCAACCGATAATTGACTGAAAATGGTTACATTCAGCTTCTTAGAGACCATTTACAGACTCTCATGGACATCATGTTCCCAAACCAAAATAGAATTTTTATGGATGTCAATACATATGTCACCAGCCTCTGCCCAATTTTCCTTCATTCTTTTAATGCGCTTCCGCCATTTCTTCTGATACTTTTTAACTTCTGTTACTTATGGTCTTGGGTCTTTCCAGAAATCTTTCTATGTTAATCCAGACAAGAACAGTCAAGACCTTTTATATTGTCCTTCATTTGGGTTGCCTGCAGTTTTTGGTTACATCTTGTTTCCAAGTCAATTTGTGGTTCAAAACTGGTTTGGCTGTCATATTGTGGGTTCTTAATTTGGTTCCCTGGGTCATGTTATTTGATTACTCCATTTTCTCTATGGTATTTCAAAACTTTGTTTTCCAGATCTTGATAATTTTTGTCCAATGTTAACATCTACTTATTAGAACGTTTCTTGATCAATTGTTTGTCCCTCAATGACAATCTCCATTTATCTTAGCTCCAGTCCTTAAAAGGCCATTGCATGGTTTTCTTTACAGATATATTCATGTCTTAAACAGTATTCCTTTGATTAAATAAGGAGCTGCAATTTGCATTTCATTTTCAAGGAACATAATTTGTTTCAAGAAAGAGGAAAGGGAAAAAATATTTGGAAGAATGCATTTCTGGTGGATTTTGCCAACACAGATGTGTACATTTTTGAGTGATTGTATTGTAATAATTTATTTTATATTTGGTTAATGTTATGTGATCATTTATTTCTGACAGAAGTATCATATTTACCCAAATATACGAGTTTGTACCCCCCAAAATTTCTCATTCGAAAAATACAAGATCCTTTTATAATTCCAGACTCTCGAATGTTGACATTTAAATGAACTGAAAAGGTGATAAATATCAGGAGTGTTTGTAATACCTTGTATAAATATCAGGAGTGTTTGTACAAAAGCTTGTTCCCTTTTGGTGCAAACAGGTGCATTTGATGCAAACCATGATAATGTTGCAATAACTCAAGCGAATATTAGTTGATGACCATAAGCAAAGTATATGACATTAATACTGGCAAAAGCTGTAAATTCAACTCTCAGATGATTAGAAGAAAAGTGCAAATTGTTATGGACTTACTCTTGTATATTAAATAAATGGTAAATCACCAACAAACAACACAGACACATTTTTGTAATGAACAGAGCAACAAAGCTATATCCTCAAACGAATTAGTGTTTCTCTACAACTTTCTTACATTTAAACAATATCAAAGTTCACCTTACCTAGCATCATATCAATAGTAGCTTGCCGGTAAGCATCTTTGAAACGACTCAGATAATATCTGAAAAAGAAAAAGAAAATTAATTAAATTTAATGTTAAATATTTCATGAGTCTTTCAAAAGTAGAGGATAACAATGGAGATTAGAATTTAATTCTCACAATTAAATGAATGTTTTGATCTACACAAAATAAAAATTTGAAATAACAAATACTGAAGTGTGCTATTTTGTAAAATAATGAAAATTCAGTAATAAGAATTTATTATGAAAAGACAGGATTATTTCTATATGCCATAGTAGTAATAAAAAACAATAGTTTTCACTTTCCTTCGTCAGGTCACATTAAATGCCATGCAAAATAATACAAATAATCAAACATTAAGAAAAAAAGGTTAAAAATCTTCCATAACATTTCCTTTCAAACTGAGGAAATCAATATTACATAATTTGGAGAAGAAATCTAGTTAGTAAAATGGAATAAGAATAATGGTGCATTTGTGACAGAAAAGTACACCGGCATACGAGAGAACCCTCACGCACCTTGAAATGTGATAAACAGCAGTAGCAAATTTTATCTCAGGTCCCAAAGCAATCTCTGACATGAAGGTGGTACGAGGCAGTGGAACCAACGCTTGTGCTATACTAAAAGCAGTTTGTAGTTCACATGAACAATCATTTAGATCCTCATCATTCACTTCTTGTCCTTGCATTATATCAATACCAGCCTGTCGATATGAGTCCACAAAATGTCCACACAAATATCTGTTGAAAATATGTCACGGATACGTAAAAATGACCTGAAGACTTTAGAAATGTAGAAACTATGCATTCTTTTGAATATTCAAATTACTCCACGATTGTAATGTTATGTGTTAATCACAAACTAACCAATTTCAAGACCAAATAAAGCAAACAAAGAACAAAAAGTATCTAGTACATTGAGAAGGGTTTATTTAGAAATAATTAAGAAGGATTAGTTAAAAAAAAAGATCAAGGGAAAGGAAGTTAAATCATAAAGCAATGAATATAGATATTTTCAAAGTGGTTAAATATAAAGAAAAAAGTAAGTAGGCGTGAGGGAAAATTCTTAATTCTGTGGTTATTAAAATAGTTTTAGTTTTGAAAAAGTTAAAATAACCAAAACATTGATAAATGACATTGAATGACAATGAAAAGTATTTAAAAAATCTTTATGAAATACCATCCAATTTGTTATGAAGTATGAAATAACAACCAAGCTAGAACTTTGGACTAGAATTATTACAATTAAGCATAATATTGAATTGAAGGGCACATGAGTACATAATCCTCAACTATCTCAAACTGAAATTGAGTTATAAAGGAAAATGTGTCACAACCCTTGGCTTTAAAGAATCTATAACCAATTTCACTGTATTACTCAGACATTGGCAAAATTTAATACTATTTACAGACATTTTAGAGAAAAGTTTGAAAATAATGTTGGGACTTCATGCAAACTGGAAAGCATTCAGGCCATGTGATGGGTGGTTTTAAAGTGTGATAGAACTTCAATCTAAAATAAAACCTGTAGAAAATAAAGTTTGAAGACAATTTAGATTTTATTTCAATGAGAACATTAGACATTCAATTTTTTTAAATATTGTAATTTGCAGCATGTCTACCTCGACTAACTTCGATGAACTGGATTCAATCAGTTCAATTTTGAACCACTTTTGAAGTAATTGAAGGCATGTTTCGTTGAAAATATGTATTATGTTATCTTTCAAAGTATCAATGGCTAGTGGTTCATCAGCATAAACCAGAGGCTTCACATATTCCCAAAGAAAACTAGTAGTGACAAATCACCAAGTTCTGTCTTGCACTATTTGTAATGATTACTATTTGAACATACAATTGTCTAATTTTCAAAATAATTAAAAGGTTACATACAAATTACATTTATGTAGTATTATATTGAGAATTTATCTATATTTTACTTCAAGTTTGAACAAAACAATTGTAGACGTTTTTCAGAAAATGTTGTTTGAAATTCGCCTTCATATCACACAAAATTATGTGGTAATGAGTCACATTTTGAAAAAATTGATTACACCTTATTTAAATTTTGTAGAATAGATTTTAATAAACAAAATACAAAGGGCACTAGCAAAGTTTTGAAATACGAAGCAACCGTAAGTCACAGGAGGCTGCATGTTGCAGGGTGCAGAGACATGTTCATACTTGCACAGAAGCTGCTATGCCACGTCTGCAGGTTCAGTTCTTCGGTGACAGTGGCAGTTTGAAGTGCTTGCTTTGGCTTCGTGGTCTCGAAGTGAGATTCGGGCAGTTTCGCGGTATAACTTTGTGTGTGGTTTACACATACACCAGTGCTTTGAAGAAATGACTTTTGCACTCGAAGATATTTGTCGACATCATTCTACAATATTCAGGTGGTACAGAGAATTCCAAAGGGAAAATTTCAGTTTGGAGCATGCTGAGAGAATGGGCAGGCCACGAACATCAGTTACGGAGGAAAACATTGTTGCTGTGAGCAAAATGCTTGACGAAGACAGAAGAGTGACCTACAAGCAGATAGATGATACCTTAGACCATAATGCACCAGCAATTCGTTCGATTCTGCATGATCATTTGCAAGTGAAGAAACTTTGTCGTTTCTGGGTGCCGCACACACTGACTGAAGAGCAAATGACACGACGTGTGTCTTCATGCCGGGAGATGCTAAAAAATTTTTCTAAGGGACAATCTCAGTATGTAAACAGCATTGTGACAGGTGACAAGACTTGACTGTACTATTATGACGTGCCTAGCAAGACTCAAAACAAAGTTTAGATTTTTGAAAATGAGGAGACGCCCATCACTGTCCGAAAATCTCGGTATGTAAAAAAGGAAATGATAACTGTATTTTTCAAATCGAGTGGAGTTGTGGAGCGTGTTGTTTTGGAGACACATAAGACAGACAAGTGGTACGGTGAACAGTGTCTGCCGAAAGTCATTCAATCGTTGAAGAACCTACAGCCAAATTCAAGAATGGACACTTGGTTCCTCCATCATGACACACTCCAGTTCACCGCGCCATAGCCTGCACAGAATATTTGACCACTACAGGACTGAAACTTCTTGAGCACTCTCCTTACAGTCCAGACCTAGCCCCTTGCGACTTTGCACTGTTCCCGCATGTGAAAATGAAGCTGAAAGGAATGCAGTTTTCCAGTATTGAAGACCTCGGCTTGGGACAACGAATGTGCCTTACTCCCTAGTGAAACTTGGCAGAACTGGTTTAGGGATTGGTTTTGGAGGATGGAAAGGTGCAATGAATGCGGCGGAAAATACTTTGAAAAAAGTAAACAAATAAAGCTGTATTGCAAAACTTTCCTAGTACCCTTTGTATATATCTTCAATATATTTTGCAGAACTTTTGAAAATCTCATTGTGTATTCAAGTAAACTTCACACCAAAACTGAAATATCCATTTCAAATTCAAGGAGCCACCACATTAGTCAAATTGATCACAGAATTTAAAATTAGGTGAAAATCCTACCCATGGTTTAGACTCTAGTGGTGTACACATGGAGGGATGGAGGGATTTGTTGTAAAACAATTTTCTGATATCAAGGACTGCCAAAAACATGGATTGTACCTATACAAGGTGCTAAAGAAGTAATTTACAACACGTAGGAACAAGAATTGTATCCACATTTTTGGTACCAGGCACAAAATTTTTTCCAGACCCTTCTCTGAAAAATAGTCATTTTTCACTGCTGAATTATATAACTTTTTCTATACTATGCTGTTGGGGATTCTCATGCTAATTCAGAAGAAACAAAACTTGTAATTTAAAAAAACAAACCAAAAACAGCAACTTGCACTCTGGACTCATCTTTTAAGAAACAAGAACAATGCCTCCAGCTTATAACCCACACCATACAGAGCATTCTTGAAAATGGAATGGAGACCCATGATTTTCCCAAGGATTGACTAACTCTATATATGGCAATTGTGATTGTTGACAAAACCATTTAACCATAAATGAGCATCGTCACTACACACAATGTTTCAATAAAATAGTGGATCAATTTCCATTTGATGTAAACACCATTCATCAAACAATGCTTACTATAGTCATGAGGGCTTCAAATCTTGCACCAATAGGATCTTGTACATGTGTAGTCAAAGAACATTACATAAAATTCTCCATGTAGTGGATGGACAAAGTCCAAGTTGTTGAGAACAGCAATAAATAAGAGACATTCTGTTCTTCTTGAACACAAGGTGCTGTCAGTAAACAGCACTAATATTTTCTTCTGTGCCCACAGTTCTCTGTATTGATTTTTCACTAAGTAAAGTATATATTGTTCGAAATTTAACAATTCTTTTATGAATTTAACAACAGGAGACTTGAATGGACAATTATGAGTATCATACCATTTTATAAGTGTTCTATTCATCTCATGAACAGAATATTGATTTTGGAATTATATTTCCACAATTTGTAAATATTTTGTGGCATCAGTTTTTCTATGATCATTTGACAATGCTCACTGTTCTTAAATGATGAAACAAAGTAGCATCAATACAAAATAAATGACAGCTATTCCTATTGAAATTTGTATCAATTCAAAAACACCCATTAAATGGTAATATTTCAATTTTTGCCAACATGTAAATACGACTGTTTGATTCCAAGTCCTTCAATTCTAATCTCTTTACTTTTGATTTCCTCTTGAATGATTGCTTTAAAACCACGTGTAACAGGGTTGAGGTCATACTTTTCTACCAATTCTAACTTATTACTTTACAATATTTGCAAAACAAATATTGCAACCACATTAAAGGTTCATGAAAATCAAACAATGAGAGTATAAAATTAAATAAATCAATGTACTATATAGTAAAAAAATGACCATCCTTATGTTTACATTATAAATGCTCCATACACTTAGATTGTCAAAAGCAAGTACTTAAATTGTTTAATCACAAAAGAATAATAAAACAGAGTGGTGAACACACACTAATAAAAATGTTCAAGTGGCAATGCAGTCATAGTGACAAGTTTCCTCAAGATACTGACCAATTGGAAACTAATTACTGATTGACAATTGCATTTGATAGACTTCTTTATTGCACTGATAATACTTTCGGGAAAGAACAGAGGTGAACACATCATACTTTAAAAGACTGGACTACTTTTAACAGCTCAACAGCATAACGGTCTTACATTTTACAAGTTATATTGGCTAAATATAGGTCAACTAACTACTATCTTAACTAATTTATCATGATCACAAATGCACAGAACAACTTTATATTAGTTCAGAATAATCAACATTTTAAACTCACAAACCTGTTGGCAGAATTCATGCTGTCCTTCATCATGCCCGTAAACTTTCTCTCACCAGTTCTAGTGTAATCGCCCTGAAACAGCAAGTCAAATACAAACACTTAACAAAAAACAAAGCAAAAGCAGCAATACATATACATACAATTTTCTAAGATACCTTCAAGGCATTTGTTCCAGCATACTGTTTACTAATAATATCTCCGTTGTTGGCCCAAAGTAACTGAAAAGTATTTCGAATATTGGAAGGTATTACTCCTTCAGGTGGAATCAAACCAAGTTTTGTAAATTGGATCTCCATCACAGCTTTAGCAAGGGCAGTCTGCATAAAAACAAGAGCACATTTTAAATCAGTAAATGTATTGGCAAGGAAAAATACAAAAGCATTACAAATGGTCACTTACCTGAACCACATTTGTTCTATCCAAGCAATCAATGCAATTCACCCTGAAAATACCTTTTTGTTGACAAATCATCCCTTCCCTATCTCTCCAACAATATCCCATATCTTTTATTATATCGACTAAACTTGCAATAAGCACCGACACATTTTCAAAATGCATTCCTCGGCTGTAAGCAGTAAAGAAAGAATGAACTTACTTTACAACAACTGAAGAAACACAATGAAAAAAACTAAAAATTTAAAATAATTCAACTGGCCTTCAATAAAATAAATTAATTAAATAAAAATAAAAACAATAAGGAACATATACATTAGAGATCAGTTTTTCTTGAAATACTCACCAGTATTCATGGAAGTCAAAAGTAACATATGTAATGTCGGGACTATCATATGTTAGAATGTGATTTGTATAAGCGTCCCAAATAATTTTTTCTTTTCCAGCCTGTTCCACAAGGCTTACTGCACAAACAGGCCCATATATTTGCAACTCCTCTTCAAAATGCTTTTCAAAGGCAACATGGGTTTCTTTGTCACCTGCAAGGCAGATATATATTAGAATATAATACATTATTAACCTCTAAAACTTGCAACAAAACTCTTACTAATATAATAGCAGCCATCTCTACTAGGTTTCTCTTCCATAATAGCAGTAAAATCTGTCTAAATCGGTACCTGTACAAGCCAGAAACCTGCCTTAACCAGAAAATTTCTCTACCCTATGAAGTTAAATGGCATCTTACACAGACCCTGCCCAACATGCAAAGGAAACGGATTTTCATTACCTAAGGGGGGGGGGGGGACTCTGATAAAACAGAATTCCTGTGAATTTAATGCAAGTGGCAGACAGACGCAGGATATTCTCAAGGAATTGAATGCATCTGCAAGTCTATTTTTATTTCTCTACACTCTTGGGTGTATTACTTTTTATGTAAAATATTGTTAGTGTAATATTCATCTAAAAGTAGAACCTTAAAATGGTTATTTTTTGCCAGTTAGCAGATTCTATTTTGCTTACCAAGTAAAAAATTTCACGCCACGCCACTGATCAGCACGCTTTTTCTTGAGCTCCAGAATCTCTTCGCAACATTTTAACTATAGTCCTAAAAACCTAGTTGAATGGTAAAAGTTTAAACTAGTGGTGCTAAAACAGCACATACTTTCTCACCTCTTAGTAATGGTTATGTAATAATATTATACCGCATTTTTGTCTATATCAAGACATCTCAGTCAATGAGCATTGACAACAAAGCAGCAATGGGCGCTGACAACAATGAGCACATATTTTCTTATCAAAATTTCTTCCTAAAAGCATCATTTTTGCCATAAATGGAAGGTGGTCCGTAGTTAGTGTGTAACCAGTATATATTTCATTAATTTCAAGCATAAACTACACAAAATTATTCGTTTTTTTTTTTCTTCAAAAAATTGTACATCACTGTTTTTGAAGAGCTAACTTTGTACAAGAGACTTTGCATGACGCAAGAGAAATAAATCTAATAAAAAGAAAAGGTAAAAGATGCTTGAGATATATTTTGTGAATTTCTTACACACACACGCACACATACCCCCCTCTAAAGACGTACACAAATCCCCCCTCTAAAATTCGTCTCTGGATCCGCCCCTGCAAAGAATCGATGATGTCCCAGGAGAGACGAAGAAAATGATAAAGAAATGCAGAAATACAGAATACAGAAATGCAAGAATACTGAAGTTTAATAAAACAAATAACTCCATAAAAAATTAAAGAACTATTATTTTCTTCAATATTTAAGAACATGAATTCATCTGACAATTTAGGCTTTGGGTATTCACCTAGATCTCTGTGAATATTGTGGAAACCACTTATAAAAATTTTTCTTTTAACCACTCATTTACACCCCAAACATATTGCTCACATAATCAGAGATTGGTTGATTTGGATCATCCCTAAACAACTAAAAACGCCAGCTCAAAATCCTGGCCTCAATCCAGTTGGGCATATATGAGCATTGGTAAAGAAACAAGAGCATAAAAACAACTTTAACTCTAAAGAAGATTTGACAATAATCGTAGCTTTAGAATAGCAGTGGATATCTGAAAAATCCCAGTTACTTGAAAAAAGAAATATCAGTATACACGATGTAAAGGTGTCACCAGGGATAAGGTTTATGGGTCTGGCTATTGAACTGACTAATTTAGTCACATTCAGTTGCTTTGTTTGTTTTTTTCTTAAAAGTGTACGAACAGCAATGTGATATTAAAGTACAATGTTTGTTGAATTGTATATTTTTCTAAATTTATTATTTAAAAATTGTAAATTAATGATGAACTGTAAATAAATAAATGCAAAGTAAATAATTATGTGCCATTAGAAAAAAAAGGACTGAACATTATTGTCAATTCTGAACTATTTCCTTTCCTATACCCTGAGTAAGAACAACATTGTGTATCTGCAGTTAACCGTATCACCAAACTTATTTCACAATAGTTACCATTACTTACCTTTGTCAAGGCATGGTGGAGGTCTGTATTTGTAGCCAGGCTGAGACCAAAACACAGGTACAGAACCTCTTACTTGAACAAATGATACTTGATGATGGTGGTAAGCAACTATTTGCTCTGTTTCAACATAATTTGCACATTTGCCATCCTCGTCAACACCACGTCGTTTGTATCGAGTGCCAGCTCGAAAACGACTACGACGAGAAATAAGACACAATGTGAATGTCTGAAAGAAAGACAGTTATAATATAATGCTTAGTGTTCCATATTCCCTTCCATACTCACATCTGAGCATTCAAATGCGCTGAAATACACAAATTAATAGTGTAAATAATATTATATTTAATACATTAATATTTAAATACAGCAAATTTTTATTATCATTATAATTTTATTATCATTATAATTTTATTATCATTATAATTTTATTATCATTATAATTTTATTATCATTATTATTATTATTATTATTATTATTATTATTATTATTATTATTATTATTATTATTATTATTATTATCATCCAACAGGCATATAATGCCTAAATACATTTCATATATACATAGGTTTATACGCTCTTGAAGATTACAAAATATTTGTTTGTCATAAAAGTATAGTCAATTGTTGCATATCTATCCAGTGAAATCTAATATGAGTTGTTTGATCATTTTAGCAATTGACGTTGTATTTCGAGTCAAATCAATTTCATTCATATATGTATTGGTGATTCTGGCTAAACGTGATATAGCAGAATTATAGAAATAGTCGGTTCTACAGTCAAATTTTCTCAGTAGAGTAGATCTCGCATGGTAGGATAGTCCATACCAATTTGATTAACATTATGGAAGTGATGTACTTTTAAAATTTTTTACAGTCAATAATTTATTACATAAATAACACGCGTGTAATTATTCTGAAGGATGACCAAAGTTGGTATTTTGCAAATAGCTAGATATTTTCAACTCCGTAGTCATGATATACCTCGGATTAGGTTTTTTTAATTTGAAAGCTACATAAGCGAAGAATAAATGTTAAACTCGTTCTATCTTTGCTAAGATATCAGCATTCGGTGAACCAGACTGAAGAAAATACATCCATTTGATTTTGCAAGGGAATTATAAAGAGTTTTTAATCGTTTGTCAATTGATTTAATATTTACCAGTTTGTCTTTTAATAAATCCAAGTTTTTTCAGTGAAGGCGTTGACGATGTAACATGTGTTCATTAAAGAATTTTTGGTATCCATAATTACTCCCATATCTATAATGTATGGAACAATTCAATTATTGTATTCGAATACTATATCTATACTGTTTCTTCAGTAATGGGCCACGATTACACAACGAAGTAGTTTTTACCATTTTGTTTATATTTAGTTCAAGTTTGTTTTCGTTACACACATGATATCATATCGATTTAGGTCGTCTTTGAAGTAAACTAGGCATCATTAACATCAGATATTTTACGCCAAATTTGCAACACAGCGAAAAGATATAACTGGACGAGTTTTAACAAGCTTCAACAATATCATTCATATAGATAATGAAGAACCCTGTCCGCAATGTGATCCTTAGGGAATCTCTGAATACAAAAAATTTTGGGATTGTATTCTTGTGGTCTGAACTATTTGGATTCCAGTAAAGATATGTCTTGAACCAGTTCATAAGAATGTGACACAGATTGAGTTTAATGAATTTTGTAATAAAGTATTGATATTACTTTTGTCAAACGCTTTACTGATGTCTGTATAATACACATCATTTGAGCAACTTCATCTAGTGCACTGATTAAATCATGACTAAACATCAGTAAATTTGTCAAAGTTTGAACGACCAGTTATAAACTATGTTGTTGAATTACATTATGTGGTTTTCCATTGTGGTTTTAAATAATGCTAAATACAATCTCTCAAGATTTTTGCTACTGTAGATAAAATACTGATCAGGTCTATATGTTTTTTACTTCATTTTACTTCCCGATTTATGTACTGGCTGTTATGTACTGTTTTCCAGCTCGTAGGAAATATTCCAGATTTTATACGATTTATCATAAATCCACCTAAGAGGAAGTTGCAAATGGGAAATGCATCATTCTTTCAAAATAATTTCTGGAATTTCATCTGGTCCCGTGCTAAACTTTATTCCTCAAGTTATTCAGTTTTTCAAGGACATATTTGGCATAATATTATAGCTTGTCCATTTCTATCAGGAAACGAATAGATTGAGGTTTGCTTTGGATTATTAGAGTAACACAACTCAAAATGTTTCGCAAATAAATTTACTACTTCATTTCCAGATTCTGCAGAATCATTGCCTAGTTTAACATTAACTGGAATGCCCTTTTCAGATTTTCTGTCATCAATGAAGTTCCAAAATTTTTTTGGATCTTCGTCAATAGATTTCTCAATTGATTCAGTTTGACGATTATCAATGTTTCTTCTCAGTTTTTTACTTTCCGCACGTAATCTTGAAAACTTGATTTTCTCATCGTCAGAGTTAGGGTTCTTTTTAGAAATAAAATGAGCTTTCTTTTTATCAATTAATAGGTATTTGAGCCTTTTATCTTTGACCATTTTTTTACTCTCATTATTAGAAATTATACGTTTGGGTATATGTTTATCAAAAATCAAATCAATTTGGGAGTAAAAAATAAATAATAATGTATAAATCTATAATAATAATGTATAAATAAAACAAAAGGTACTATGTGAAGTGGTCATTATTTTGGTAATGTTGCTTTTCTTCATGTTAAGCTTAATTAACAATGCTTCAAAATAAGCTGGGAACTTTCAAAATAATTGGAAATACAATAATATTTGCTGAGAAGAAGATGCATTTTTAAATGGTGAAGGTACTCTTCTACCTGTGTTTAACAATTTTTATTTATGGCATACATTTGACTTTAAACAGTTTTACTTGGACAATTAAGTATTAACAAAGTTAAAAGTGTTTTGAGATTTTTTTTAATTATTACATCCAATATGCCCTTTATCCTTCAAAAAAAAAAAAAGTATGATTTGACAAGACATCAACATTTTAGGCACAAAAAAAATTGATTTAGACACCTATAATATGTAACAAAATTATGAACTAAGGCACTATTAGGCATGAAAATAAGTTACAAAATTATTAAAGCAGGCATTTAAAAAATGAATGTTAAGTTTCTAGTTTCTAAAACTGATCCCGAAAGGATTAAATTAGGAACTTTTTATTATTCCAGAAAGTCAAGTACTACCTTCACAATTATAAGAATGACACCGATATTAATTTTTAATGTTATTTCTGAAGGGGCACGTCCTAGCGTTGTCATCGGTTGGTCGGACATTTTCCGTCAATCGATTTTTTGTTATCTAGGAACCACAAAACATGTATTCCGACTACACAACGTGTTGGCGGACGTAATTTACTGTAGAAATACAAGGTGTGTCCGGAAAGTAAGTTAAATGATTTTTCCTTGCCAATCCGGAAGTACAACTGGGGGGTGAAAATAGGGGGGGGGGGTTCTTGAAAGGTAACGCGTTCCTCACAATTGCTTGCCGACCGTTGTGCAGAGCGGATTGCTCGTAGTGTGTACATGTATTCTAGTGACCCGCCGAAAGATCAAAATGCCACGAGTTTCTGATCAACGACATTAAATTTTGTGCTGAATTCGAGAAATCAGGTTTTCACAGTGCTTAAACAAGCTTATGGGAATGATGTGAAGTCCCAAAAAGGTATTTACTGGTGTCCCAAGATGTTCCGGGGGGAGGGGGGGAGAACGTCGACGATGATCAACGACCTCGATCCTCTTCCAAGACTCATAGACGTCTTGCTCATCGTCTTTTTTTATTCCAAAGGCATTTTCCACTCTATTTCAAGTCAATTTACATTTAAAAAATTCTCCGAATCGGGTGTTTAGCGTCTAAAATGAGATCGTGAAAATTGGCGACTCCATCAAGACAACGCGACATCTCATACCCCTTCGTTGTTAGCGAGTTTCTGGTCCCGCACGGTGTGGCAACGCTGCCTCAGCCACCATACAGTCCCGATCTTGGACAGGGGGACTTCTTTTGGTTTGCTCAAATACTTATAAGCTTAAAGGGCCGTCGTTATGGGACGGTAGATACTGTGAAAGCACCCACGACGAAGGATCTACAGGAGGTGCCGGTCAACGTGTTCCAAGAAGCCTACCACAGCTGGCAGAATCGCTGGAAAAAGTGTACTGATGCCCAAGGATGCCATTTTGAAGAATACTAAACATTTGTTCTTTTACAATCACGTATATTACTTTCAATTTATTTTCAATAAATTGTTCTTCAAGTTGCATGGAAAACAAGTGATGACAAACATTTTGAGCGGCATAAAATGACAATTTTTAACGAAAAGTAACACGATGACTGTGTAATTGAAATAAAAGTTGCAACTATGATAAATGAAGATGTTGTCTGGTATTAATACTTTTTATTCAGCTCATGATCGTTTCGATCGCTTTGCTATCATCCTCAGAGTTAAACAGATTATAATGATGACAGTTACTCCCCTATGGGGAGTAACCCCTAAATTCATTAATATAAAAATCAAAAGCTCATCATTCGCTGCCTCAAAATCAACCGCTGCAGTCCGCTCATCCTGGCTACATTGGGAGAGGCAACGATGGCACGCTACTCGTGACCGTCTCTCACTGCACAAATATGAACTGTCTCTACACCTGGCTTCTTCACTACATCCTGCTGAGTGGGATGTGCTCCTGGACTCCATTAGAAGCCGTATCTTCAGAATATGCAGCCGCCGGAAACAAAAACAGGTAAGCAACCTGGAACGTCTATCTTGCAGCAAAGCGCAATATCAAACACATACGAAACAATCTTGCAGCAAAGCGCACTATCAAACACATACGAAACAATCTGACTCCGTGACTCACCCCAACTCTCATCCTCGTATCATAAATCTCTCATCCTCTACTCTATCCCATACTGAAGCCACACTCCAACAAAAAGGTCTCAAATATTCACCTCCTTCTCCACCCAACGCCAATACTCTAAAAAATCTGTACATTCACCTAGTCCTTCCCAATGATACTAATCACACAGAAATCAAGCACACTGTTACACATACTATCAAACAACATATTGAACACTACACACACCCAAAACCCATCGTCAGAACTATTAACTGCTAAAAAACTAAAAGACAAAATCTCTCAAGACAATATTGTTATAACGAAAGCTGACAAAGGCAATTCTATAGTGATTCTGGACAAGGAAGGATACAACAACAAAGTACTCGATTTTATCAATGGCAACAACGGTATCTCACTCCTAAAAAACGACTTACTAACAAACACCACACTTCCTTAAAACAAGAACTCACTGAATCTAAAGCTCTATTCACTCATCCACAGAGATTTCTTCCACGCAATCCACTCCCTCCACGGTCCCTATGGTTTACCTACAATACACAAATCTACTATTCCCATTAGACCTGTAGTATCATACACTAACACAGAATTGCTTACAAAATGAACAAAGATTTCAAACAATACATCAGTTACACACCTCAACACACAATACTCAACAGCCCTGACCTCATTAACAAGATAAAGGACTTCCCAGTGCTTTAACGCTAAACTTGTTCTTTCGATGTGTAAATCTATTCCCAGTGTGCCTACATCTGACTGCAAGAATATTTTATTATTTAATATTGTAATTATTACAGACAAAATTAGCATACTTGATCTCTATGTGCTAGGCGAAGGCCTTTAACCATTACAATACCTACATCCTTTCGCGTTCTAATCTTTCGAATTCTGGTATTCACCCCATAGTCTCTCCATCGCATCAAAAGCCGCGGAAAAAGAGACCATAAGGTACGGCTCAGGAAAAAACCCTGAAGGGGCGAAAAACCTGCGTCAGAAGCCGATACATTCTAATTAATCTCCGACCTTTATTTTAGCTATATATTTCTATGGCGCGGGCGTCCCGCCCGTCTCCTTCCAGTGCTTGGCCTCCTCAGCACTTGAAATCAAACAGCGCCACAGAAGATCGCCGCACTCAACGCTCTGCCCCTTTATATTTCGATCCCCCCTTACCTTCCCCCCTAATGTGCTTATTATATGCCAGTTTTATTTTATTATTATATTAACATTTTACTTCCAATTAACTATGACTTATGACTTATTTCTTAATTTACTACTTAACATAAAATTACTGATTAACTTACATATTGTTAGCTTATTGACTTATTTATTTCTCTCCAGTCTAGGCTCCGCTCAAGCACCCGGTGCTTTTCCCACTCCCTAATTTCAGTTTCCCTAATGGTCCGAACCTTTCCTAAAAATTGTTCACTAATTCTTCCATGAATTTAGACCTTTTATCACCTAAAATGTTTGGGCGAGCTTACGTTCCTGTTTAGAGAAGTAGTAATTTCCAAACTCATTTTTTCTCCATGTTCAGTTGCCACAGCAAATTAAGAGTATTGGATCCAGTCTTCCCTATCACCGCAAACGAACACAGATCCATTACCACTAGCTCCTTTTATCTACGCTGCATCCATCCCCCAACCTGAACCAGCAAGAATATTCTTAAAGACCTAATTGACAGAATCACAGTTGCCCAACAAATACACCTCAATATCTCACAAACACACTACCAGCTCACACCAAATTGACAGAAACACTACAGCCACTACCTCACCCTTATGTAGGACCCTTTCTCTTAAAATAGTCTGCCACACTCAATAAATTCAGTCTAAAACTTCTTCAACAACACTCATACATTATATAAAACACTATCCAACACTAAAGACCCAATCAACACTACAGCTAATGCGAGCTATGCTCTCACTTGCAACAATTGCACATGCCATATACATAGGACAAACACGGCCTTAAATTCAACACAGAGATCAAAGAACACGAACAACTATGGAAAAACAACATACACTGTCTCACGAACTTCGATCACCTAATGTTAACAACACAATACAAAATTTCCGAATTCTAAAATTGAAAAACAGGTACTGGACGGAATAAAATAAGCAGCCCTGCACATACACAACGTCCTCAAAGACAGAACATGACGTGTCTTAACCACAAATCCCTGAACTCTCTTCAACTCTGCTAAATTAGCAAGTTAACACACCCTAACCCACCCCCACCTCCCTACTCCACGACTTCGCTCGCACGACCGCCTCTCAAGCCTCACCGCACCCCCGCGTTTACACCCTCACCGGCACCCCACCCCCCTCTTCCCACCCCCACCCGCTGCGACCGGCTGTGCACACACTAAAAAATACGCCGAACTTTGTTTTCGCCCGAAGCTGCAAGGTATGTACGACCTAGTTTGCTACGCATCTTGTATACAATGCCTTCATCCTGTAAATAATATTTGTATTCAAATTTAGCTCTGAGGAGATCG
The DNA here is from genome assembly GCA_017312745.1 of Gryllus bimaculatus. Classification (NCBI taxonomy): domain Eukaryota; kingdom Metazoa; phylum Arthropoda; class Insecta; order Orthoptera; family Gryllidae; genus Gryllus; species Gryllus bimaculatus. The sequence goes on from BOPP01000091.1 coordinate 53,558, forward strand.
CTATGCGATCGAAACGATCATAAGCTGAATAAAAAGTATTGATACCAGACAACATCTTTATTTATCATAATAATATAAGGTATCTATTTCACCAGCGATCTAATTAATAATTAAATGTTACAACATTAAAAAAAGTAAAAAAAAATGTTTCAAAGACTTGTAACAAGGTGATTTTTTTGGTACATGACTGCATTTAAAATTCCCGCTAATATTGTGATCCAAAACTATGTCATAAGTTCATTGGCTAAAGGCTGATACGATGACGCATAAGACTCCCCGACGTAATTCACAGAACTCAGATATCCAAGGTCAAAATTTAATAAAAATGTTGGTGCTATTTTTGAGAGAAAAATGTTTAAACAAAATATAAAACACTATATTCCATTCAAAAATACTCGAAAGTATGTGAATTTTCGAAAAATTGACGACCGATCTTTTACTTAAAATTTTGGTTGTAGGAAGATGTTGAAATTTTTTGAACTTTCGCAATTTTCGAAAAGCAGGGTTTTCAACAAACATGAGATCTGCACAATCCTTTTTAACGTCCTTGACACCATACAATATAAATCCGTTTAACCAAAAATGTTGGTGCCATTTTTTTATTTTATTTAATTTTGAAAATGTACCAGGGACTTCATGTCAAGTATCCCAAGAATTAAAATTTCGGTTTTAATTCAAGGGACAGCGACATCAGCCAGATCGATGGGGGAATATCACTTTTGGAAAAAATCCAGACGGACAAACATTTTGCCATCAATAGATTTTTCGGTACCAAGGACCCACAAAACAAGGATTCTGGTTATACCACTAGTAAGAGAATTTTTTTCTTTTAACTGTAGCAACTGGATTTATTCAGTTTTTCGATACCAGGCAGCGGCATAAGTTCCATAAGGACAGTGGCATTAGTTCTCCAGAGGAGGCCCTTGGACCAACACAATACAGGGTCCCCTAACTAAAGACATGTCATTAATTTAATGTTTAAGTTGTAACATCTTCCAGGTTCCACTACTTTTAGGAAAGATGAATGGAAGTTCTTTGCAGAAAGCCATTGTTTGCGAGTACAATTTGAATGAGCAACAAATTTTCTATGTAAATTAACGTATCTTTGGTTTTAATAAAGTACTCTATAGACTCATGCTTAAACTAATTACAAACCCTCTCAATAGTTGGCAATCCGGCACCAATATGCGCAAGCAATGGCCAGATTAGCAAGACTAGTGGAGCCCAAATTGGCCAAAAAAGCTCCAGACTACCTTTAGTCATAATTCAATTTGGTACAGTGTGAACACAAGGAACTGTATTAGTCGCCCAAGTTTTCTTGATATACAAGCACCCCAATCCTCACCCAGCGCTGAATAGCAGGCACGTTGAGTTACTTAGGTTCAACTCGGAACAGCTTGTACCAATTTTCAATTCTGGCAACAACCCCCTCGTACTTTCAAAACAATCGTAGCGATTCTCATGGGACGCTTAGGTTTATGCCCACAGTTGGTACGCCCTTTTAAGCCGTGACGTAGCCAGAGCCCTCCTCTCTCTGCTGTGGAATATCAAGAAAACTTGTGCGTATAGTACACTGTTCACACTCCCACTCCCCCTCCCCCTCCCCCAACTCAGTTTTATCTGATATTTTGGCATTAAATAAAAAAATAAAGACAAATTTCTATTGATGAACAAAGGTACCATTTTACTGTCAAATGTATTACATCCTTTGATTAAACAAACACAAATGTTTTGAAACTTAAGCTTAGATTTTAGTGCAGATTTTATCTATTACAGAATGATTTCACTTATACATTAGCCAACCACTTACAATCACAGACTTCCCAGGATACCTGCCAGAAAACACACAATCATATCACAACTCTGACAACACTCCAGAGATTTTGACAGTTACTCAAGATTGCTCCAATCAAAGGGAGATCTACAGTCTCTCATAAATTCTAGTAAGAAAGGGATAAAACTCACCTCATAACGATTTTCTAAATTACCACTACCATAACGTTCAGGCCCAACTTCCACTTTACAATGTTCGATTTGAATAAATCCCTGAATAACAGGTAATACCCATGGGTCTGCTAATGGATTCTGTAAAATAAATTTTGATGTAAATCAATAATGAAACAACATAGGTATTGAAAGGAAATCCTAATTCATGCATTCAAGAATTCTAAGCATATAAGCTAATAAGGCAACCAACAACTCATGCAAATTACGTTATTTAAATATGCAAAAGAAAAACTTCTTTCTGATATTATTTCTACCAAATGCACAAAGATTTTGTATTTTTCATTATTATTTATATTTATTTACATTATTTAACTTGGACTATTTCATTATTCACCTGATATTTTATTTTAGGACATTATCAATTAAAGTAATCATGTTAAAAACATACATTTAAGTTGATAATATCCTGAAGCATGTTTTTGTTCCAGAAAAATCTTTCGTCCACAGATTTCCACATCACATTGTGATTTATTTCTTCATTGTTCTTTCTCAAAACGTTCTGTCTTTGTAATGAATTGGTCAAATCTCCAGACAAACAAAAATAAAATGAATCAGTGTCTGTAAAAATTCTCTGCAACTCTTCTAATATGCGACGTTCAAATTTTTCTCTGTCTTTACTATCACGTCGCTTCCCTGATTTCACCTGGTAAAGAAGGCACATATATTAAATATAGTTTTGGAAATTCAACAAAACCATTAATATTTATTTTTTTATACCACAATTCATTATATTTTTTTCATTCATGAAAAGAATACCTGTGATGTTGCTAATGCTGCAGCTTGTTGTGTAGTATTCTTTATAGTATTTGTTGCAGATTTAATAGTGCCCCATGTCTTAGCAAAAGCAGCTTTTTGATGGATATCAAAAATGCCACCACTAGAACCTGAAGCTTTGCTGAAGGTACTTGCAGTGTGTTTCTTGCAAGGCTGGAGACTGATTTCATTGTTTTCATTACTAAGTCCCAAAGGTAGAAACACAACAGACTTTATTTTGAAAACAGTTTTACCACCAGGTAAGTCGCCGACTGGCACGCATTCTTTAATGAGAACTAAACGCGTTTCCAATGACTGAAATTCAATTTTTCCTATTATACCAAAAAACACTCCAAGACAACATGGGTCATTTGTATTCACCAAATCCCAACCTGAAAAAACAGAGTAAACTTAATTAATATATACTTGTCTCTTATTGATAAATTAATTTCCCTGACGTATTTCTTACAATAAATTGAGAGAATAAGAAATTTCAGAAATTTGACAGTTTGTGGCCTCAATTCACACTTAAAGGAAAAACACCTCTACAAGAGAGCAGAATTCTAACATTCGATAGCATGCAAACAAGCATCCCTGAAAATGCTCATGAGTCTGTGTCATCCTTGAGCAAAAAGCAAAAGTGTTTATTTTTCGTTGAAACATATTCTTGACATATTGCACTTTTGGGAGTGGTTTACCTTTCTTGGCAATAAATTCGCCTGTGACACGATCCCACCATAACCCGCATTCCCCTTTAATAAATATGTAAAACTGATCCGTTCGGAACAACTCTATGCTAGCAACACTACTGTCAGTAGGCATTTCACCGCCGAAGTTCAGAAATTTGACAGACAATAGTCCTCCACACGTTCTGCCGCCATTTTCTTGAAAGATTATCGAGAGAGAGGGAAGCACTGCTACCGAAGCAGGAGGGTGTGGGAGGGAGGAAAGGAGACTGGAGAGAGAGGTGCATATACCGGGGGAAGTAGGAACTGAGCGGGAGTTGTATCCCTTTCGATTTTTCCCGAAATCTACGTTTTAAAGCTATTTTGGGGGTTTGGATTGATTTGGTCTCCATCAAACGACAAAGGAGATACAAGACAAACTATCGAAAATGTTTTCATGTGTCGATACTTGACACGGCTTACCAGTTCATTCATAGCCTAATATATGGGCATTTCTAAAAATTCTAGGTATATTGACAAAAATGTTCAATACCATATAGCCTAATGCAACAAATTATCTACCTACCAACATAGGTATTTTCATTATAAGTCTTTTCACAGAAGTAATTAACTTTGAAAATAAAGTATGGAGAAGATGAAGAAAATAAAGTATGAATAAAGAGTGGACAATCTGCTTTTTTCACATTATATTTACTTTCTCTTTCTTCACAAAATAGGGGACATTTTATTATTCAAGAACTTTATGATGAAATGGTATGTAATCTAAAGCTGCACAGTCTAAGAGATTGAGGATAGGGGAAAAGAGAGCAGAAATGAGATTAGGTTGGAATATCCATTGAACTCGGTTCTCCTAAAAAAATATTAATCATACTCAATTGTTTCATATGAGACATTTAATAATAATAAAAAAAATATTTACATACTATTTTCTTTAATTTGCATTTACCTATTATTTTTATATTATCCTTTTTTCTGAGTTGGATAGTTGTTTTTAATATTTTACATATTATTGCAATGTATTTGATGTTTTGAATTTTAAGTAAAATTTTGAAATGTTTATTTTAATATGTGTTAAAATGTTTGTAAGAAAATATATAATTTATCGCAAATTAAAAAAAAAAAAAGGTTACTTCTTAACCCCTTCTTGTCTGCTATTTTTTGGAAGCACACCTGGCAACCCTATATGCATATGATATTTAAATCCAGTAGGTAATATGCCCAACAAAATTACAGAATTGTTAAATCAGCAAAACATCATAACAGAATCTGAAGAAACGAAACATTAACATTCAATCATTCAACGACATAGGAATGTGTAAGTATATTCAAAAGAATTTATTTTGTTTCATAAGTGTTGTTTAAGTGGATGAAATCATTATTCTTGCTTTCCTTATGTCCTATTCAGTACAGGCTGACAAACTCATCTGATAAAATTCTATTCAGCCAATTCTATATATATTTTTAATATTTTTAAACAAAACATGAAAACAACCAGATTATATTTAAATTTTGAATTTAATTATAGATTTGAGAAATAATTTTTATTTCTTTAAGATAATTAGGGAAATGAAACTTTGAAAATGTTCGGGGAGCTGCATTCATACATACGCCCAAATTGTAAAGACTTTTTTCCAAAATTTCATAAAATTGACTTGAGCCAAATGGACAGGGAATTCTTAAATTTGGAAAAAAATCCTACATGTGGATTAGACGCTTGTGGTGTTCACGGACGGACGCGGAGACAGATGGGCGAAAAAAAAAAAAAAAAAAAAAAAAGTTTCGGTATCAGGCGCCCCCAAAATTTCCGTTGAAATCTCGAAATCGATTTTCCGCAATATTGCATAACTTTCCCTATACTATGTATAATACCACTATATACGTACGTATACGGAAAATAACGGGTGATGCCACAATAGCACACACTTTCTCACGTTTTTGGAAACAGCTACGTAATATTGAAATATTACCGAGAGAGATCTTATGGTATCAACTGATGTCACTGCAGTCCCTCTGACCGGGAAGTCCTAGGTTCGAATCCCAACGGTGGCAGGAGTTTCGACACTAGCTTGTCAGCTAGGTCGAATTCAGTCCCTGTCTGGAGGATAATTCTAGCGGCCAGCTGCTCTGATGGGTAGTTTTCCGTGGTTTCTCCGATCAACACCGGGTGAATGCCGGAGCAGTGCCTTACAAACGGGTCACAAACCGCGCGCGATCCTACCCGTTCCTTGTCCTATCCTCTCTCCTAACACACACACCAACACGCACTATACATGCCGGGAGACCGGTCGGGAGCTTAGAGCTTGTCCCGGTTGGTGGTTGAGGAAAACCCCGCTAGCCAACGGTAGGTTGGCGCCAGATCTCACAATTCAGTGAGGGAAAGATTACCTCCACCTCAATCTCCCGAGCAAAACCTTGCACTACACTTACTGGTTTAATGACCCTGGAAATTTACGTGCGCGTAATCACTAAAGCAATCAATCAGTATTGAAATATTGCATTTTCTGCGCTACTAACACCTCAGCCATTATTTCTAAACGTTCAATTCAACCAAGAAATCAGCAACACACTGTTGCCAGCGCAGCGTTATCAAAACTAGTGCATTCGCTTGGCTAATCATATCATTACAGTAATTAGAATATAAGCAATTGTTACCAAAATAATGATGAATATTCGTGAGATGCCTTACATCGTAAGATAACAGTTCGGATAGCGTATCATTACCGACTTCTTACATCAACACCACCTAGATATAGGTGGCCACCTAATATCTAGGTGGTGTTGCTTACATCCACACTTCAGATAGGATAAACACCAGAGGCGGGATTTCGGATATTT
>BOPP01000091.1:59862-99215 GCA_017312745.1 Gryllus bimaculatus
GGGGAGGCAAATTTGGGCGCTATTATGAACACCAAAATATTCGTTTATATTAATGCTTTAAGTTATGTACTGCAATTATATACACTGTTTTCAATTTTCTTAATTATTTAATTGATTATATTGAATGTTATTAATTAGATTCATTAACAAAAAGGTGACGATCCTCATTGTTACTTGAACGGTACAAACTGTAATTTCAACGATGCATTTTCCTTAGTGAATCATATATCGAAATATCTAAAATGTTTATTATTTATTATGATCAGAAATGTTTATGCATAACTATAGGATGCATACTTTAAAATCTACATAAATAAATTATTTTAATTGAAATGCAATCTTCTGTTTTTGGCAAGATTGAAAGTGTTTATAGTTTATTTATAGAAGAAAAGGTGATATTATTTCGACCTTAAAAAATGAATTAATTTTTTTTAAACAAATGTGATGACTTCATCTTTAACATTTGTGATAACTTTATAAAAAATATGAACTTTATTAACTGTTCAGAAAGTTGGCAAAAAAAAAATTCAAAAGAAGTCATGTTTGGAAAACAAGTGGTGTTCTTGACAGTTGGCACAGACTTTCTCGTATTAATTTTCTATTTTTTTGGTCTGGGCTAGCTATTCGGACTTTCTACATACTTTTGTATCATACAAATTGTCATAGTTTTCATTCAATACTGTGAGCAACTTTAAAAAAATACAAAAACAAGATTTTCTAAAAACGGCTCCAATTTTTTTTTCCAATATCCCTACCAATAACTTTTGCTAGGGATAGTACTAAATGTACTTTATGAAATGACATATTGCTCTATTCTTTTGTTTTGTCAAAAATGTAATTTTTTGACTTGTCTCTCACATTAATATTTGTATTAGTGGGAATTTTTCTCACATTATTGTATTTGTGAGTTCATGTGCTCTAAATAATGTCATATAAAGTTTCTCGAAAACTCAACAGTTTTCCATGAAAACTAGCACAATATTCCACATTTTCAGAAATGCTCAAATGCCATTTTCTCAAAAATGGCTCCAAAATGTTTTATAAAACTTTTTGAACAGATAGTGCGAATTTCACTCTTTAAAATGAAGGAGAGTTCATTTTGACATATTCTTCTTCTTTGTAATTTTTTCTTCAAAAATTACACTGTAAATTCTTTGTAAGATCTTTCACGCGATTAATATGCATATTTCCAGAAATTTGTAAACACTATTGTATTTGTGAGTTATTGTGCTTCAAATGAAGTTATCCAAAAACTCCACATTTTTCTGTGAAGAAGAGCTTCAAATTTTGTATTTTCAGTAGGGGTTAAGTACCATTTTCTTAGAAACAGCTCCAAATTTTTCAAAGAAAATTTCCATTTAGAACAAGGTTTTACTGTTCTCTAACATTCTTAAAATAATTTTTACATTCAACTACTATGAAAACGAAAGTTAATAAAATTTCAAAAATATGGAGTTTGGGCGGTGATAAGATTGCAGCTCGCAAGAATATATGGCAAGTTTGTATGAGTAATATGAACAAATAAATTGTCTGCAACACAGCACATGAATACCAAATATTTAATGGCAATGTCCTCTTCCTCATAACCTTCCCATTACATGTTAGGCATCATAAGCAGGGACACATATAGTATGAGAATGTAGTCAATACGACAAATAGGGAGTATAACACAGTCAAATGTTGGCATTTTTGAGTTAAAATCGAAACTGTTTTTCATATTTTCCCAGAGGCCCTGGGTTTGTCTTCCAATTGCTGCAGGCATTGAAATTAATATGTTTTGTATTTTTTAAGTATTTGGGTATCTAGCGAAACCATAGACTCTGCTAACAATGGCCAAAGACTGCATAGGTTTCTTTTGCCATATTTTGGCATAATTAAATATTTTCATACATTTTACCTATTGTTACACATTTTGTTATTATATGTATTAATATATTTACCTTTAGAAACAGAATATTGAAGATATGAGTTTGAAAATAAACTTTCCTGGAATTGTCTTTCTTTCAAAAAAACAAATACTGCCCTTCTACCTCATGAACTTGTGAATTGTCAAACTCGCACAAGCTTCTCTGAAATTGCATACTCGGCATCAGGGAATGCATGGATATAAGTGGAAGGGAAGTAATTAATAGGCAACCACATACATGTTCGTGTTTCATGCAGCCCATACATAACTTGATTGTAACAATGTAACGTGACAAATATTTCATACAGACTGTTGTCTTATCGTGTTTCCAGTCACCCCTATGTCAGAGACGCAAATTTCGGAACCTATTCATGATGTTCCACCTGCTCGAGCTCAATGGATATATTCCTTTGGTATGTACGCAATCAATGTGTGGTGCATTTTCAGTAAATTGACTCCAAATGTAATGATGGTTTGTACTTTTCCAGGTGCATCATATACTTTGATCATTCATCCTGAAAGTGTTGTCTGTTGTATCTATGGGGGTACCAGCTCAACTGGAACATGAGATTCGGCACTGACCTACACATCACTTACAGGTTTATTCCTCCTTCAAGTATTCTTCCCAGGAGGCAAAGCTCCAAGTTTCCAACATTTGTGGTAGTGTCATGAATGTAAAAATGTGCTTCTGGGGAGAGTAAGGGACAAGCGTGAGGAAGGAAGGGTGAGGAGTGCATGCAGACCATGGCCTGTTTGGTAGAGCATTCATCTCATTCTGATAAGAGAAACGATGAATAACTACCAATCAGAGCAGCAAGCCACTAGTATTTTCTTCCCGACAGTAGTTGTATTCAACCCAACAATCCATCTAGAGTTGAAAATTTGCCATTATTGGGTCTTGAAATACTTTGATCCTCCGGTCATCAATGCTGCAGAAGCTACATTCACAATGTTGTATTTGGAGATGATGGATTTGGGGTCCCTTATCATCCATTCCAATCCATAATTGGCTATGCAATGAGAATGTTCTCCTGCTTCTCATGTGTATTTGTGGATTATAGGTGTGCATTTTATATTTTGTACAAAACTCATTGTGTGAAGACTTTTGTTTAATTACTTCTGTAGAGGTAGAACATTCATAACCATTATAAGCTCTCATCAACAGCATTTTGTATTAAAAAATGTGAAAATACTCAAATGGAGCAATTTGAAACACAATCACAAATTTTTATTTTACACATTTTCTATTTTTCCATACATATTTTTGAAAAAATAAATATATATTATGTACATATTTTGAATTTTTTATTACAATAAATTCTCCCCTACATACTAATACAAAAAATTTAAATACATCAGAAACAAATCGTCGTTACACCTGCAAAATCCGCCATGTGAAGTGACCTTAGTAAGGAAAAATGAGCCAAAAAAACAGGCGTGTTTCATTGAAATTTTGGAAATGAGCGTGTTCCTTCAGGTTAATTTTCTCTTACTAAATTCAGTTCACATGGCCTTTTTTGCATGCACAACGTTGAAATACTTTATTTTATAAAGACAAAGATTTGCAATGTTGTCATTTACATATAAAAATGTAGTAATAATAAAGACATTAAAAACAAAAAATTAAAATTACTATGATCGTAAAATATGTTTCAAGTAAAAATTAAATTCATATTTCATTCTGATTTTGGGATCTTAAATTGAATACAATATTTTATTTCAAGTGTCCTTTGAATCCAGTGATAATGACAATTCCCCATTTTTTGATGTAAAGAAGTTGTAGATCTTTTTACTTAATTCCGGACCTACCCTACGGACAGAAGTCAGTGGCCCAGCACAACGCCGTACCTGAAATCAAAAAAATAATGACAGCTTGAAGGAATAAATGGGGACATTAGTGTCACATACAAAAATAATTCAAATGAATTTGTAATTTTTTAAATAATATTGGAAATGCAGGCAGACAAGTCTTGAACCTCTCCGGGAAATGAAGGTCGACAACTCTGTCTGTGTGTGCCTGTGATACTGGTCTGTGTGGGTGCGTGTGTATCTGTGTCTGTGTGTGTATATATGCAAAATGCCTTTTTGTTATTGTTAATATTCTATGACATTTAACAAAAGGAATTACTTAATTCTACTTCTGGAGTAGTTTTAGTAGAATTATTTTGCACTTTTCCTGCCCATTTTTTTCCATTTAGTCATATTTGGGTCTTTTTCTACCATTTCTCCGTTGTTTTTTTTTCCCTTTTCTTTTTTCTTTCCACCGACACCTATCTTGACGAAGCTGGATGTAAACCCACAAGCTTGGGCAATATGAAGGCATGATCTTGGTTGGTCTTTCAGTGAAAGCAGAGGTTGTGTCAAAAATTTAAATGAAAAAAGAAGATGATACTGGTATATATTTTTAATTTTTTCCTTACTGCTTACACAGTAGAGAGAAAGTTACATAATGCTGCACGAAAAAACGGCGAATTTTCGGCAGTACAACTCTTTATTACAGGGCCCAGGTAATGAAAAACTGAATGAATCCAATTGCTAAATTTAGGGGGGGGGGGAATTCTCTAACACTTGGTGTAACCAGAATCCATGTTTTGTGTGTCCTTGATATAAAAAAAAAAAACGATTGACAGTAAAACGTCTGTCTAAAAAACGTTAGCGGCTAAATTGTTGGGTCGATTTTCTCCAAAATTGTATTTCCTCAATCGATGTGGCTGATGTCATGGCCCCTTGAATTTGAAACTCATATTTTAATTTTTAGGGGTGCTACAAAGCCCATGGGACATTTTCAAAATGAAAAAGGGGAATCTTTCGTTTTCTATTAAATTTTGTTTTTGGATAATTTGAAGGTCGTTTACAAGAACAGTGCAGGTCTAATTTTTGTTTGAAACACTGATTTTTTGAAAGTTGCAAATATTCAAAACAATTTCGGTGTCTTCCTTCAACTGAAATGTTAAAGATAATGTTTTTTTTTCGCCTTAATGAAATCTGTTCCTTCAAGATAGATTTTGAAATAAAGTCACGTACAATTTTTCTCCATCTGGGGAGTAAATGATCTTGTAGCTGGTGGCGGAGCTTGAGTAACCCTGTGACCCTGAGAGCTATGCCGCCGGTAGTGTAGCTTCCGATATGGCCTTCCTTGCTAGACAAGTCAAAGGGGAGGGGTCAGACTAAGAAGTACTTCAGAAGAGGACCTCAACGGCTGCTTCGTCGAAGAAGAAAAGACAAAACTGGTGGAAGAAGACTCCTTAAAGGGTAGGGGAGGCTCTCTGGGTGAAACCGACTTCCCTAAGGGAGAAAACCCTGATATGAAATCCTGCTGGCTCAAAAGCAGTGAAGTGGCAGCCCCACTACTGAGAATACCCTGCACGGCGCTCATAATGCGGTCAGGGGACATTTCAATTACTAAAAATCTTCACATAGATAAGCTGGATAAATCCCATATACGACAACAGAAGCAAGAAAAAGACAAGCGATTCGGAATAAAGGATAGATTAAAAGTTGCCACATGGAATGTAAGAGGTTTAGATCCAAAAGAAAAAGAACTCAATGATGAATAAAAGGAATGTAGCCTTAATATAGCCATTTTAACAGAAACGAAGAAAAAGCTTCAGGGAACTATAGATCTTGACGATTACACAATGAACTATTCTGGAGTAGACCAAAGTCAAAGAGCAAGGAGTGGAGTAGCAGTATTGATTGATAGGAAATGGACCTCTAAAATAGTAAGTTATTGTTATGTAAATGAAAGAATATTAACAGTAAGATTAAAAATAGAGAGAGAACATCTAAATGTGGACAGAGTATATGCCACAGAAGAAGGGAAAAAAGAAGAAACTATAACTTTTTATGAAAATCTACAGAAAGTTATTTCCCATATTAATAACAAAGATAATTGGATAATTAGTGGAGATTTAAATGCAAGAGATGGAAACAAACCAATACCTAAAACAGTAGGGACCTTTGGAGAGCATACAATGAATAATAATGGTACAGAATTAAGGAATTTTGCCACCTATAATAAATTAAAAATAACCAACACATTCTTTAGATATTAAGATATTCATAAATATACTTGGAATGCTAGAGGATGGGGATCACTCATAGATTATGTTATAGTTAATGAGAAATTATCAACCCTAATTCAAGATACAAGAGTTTATAGAGGCAAAGATATATACTCAGATCACTGGTTGTCTCAACTATTAAATTAGTAAGTAGATGGAAAAATCTAAGCACCAACAATAAAAACAATATAGAAGAAGGTTTTAAAGTATATCTGCTACAAGAAGAGAGTATTAAAAAGCTATATCAACAGAGACTAGATAATTACTTAGAAAATACACCAACAAGCGATAAAGTAGAGAAAGAATGGGAAAATATTAAAACCTGCATAGAAAAAGCAGCTTTTGAAAGCCTAGGAAAGAAAAAGAAGTTCAGAAAAAAGAAAGTACTCAGAGTATGGAATGAAAGAGTATTAAAGAAGCAGTGGCAGAGAAAAAGAAAGCATACTTGAAATATCTTCAAACACGAAATGAAGAAACTAAGAAAGAATATAACTGGTATAGAAATGACGCCAAAAGGCTATCTCATATCAAATCACTTCATGTGTGGGATCACTTCATGTGTGGGATCACTTCATAAATAGAATAGAAAGTGAAATTCATGGGAAGCAAGTACTAGCCTATAAAGTAATGAGACAACTCAATCAAAAAGAAAAAGACACTGTTTAATTGAAAATTATAGATGAAGAGAAATGGCTACAACACTAAGAATCTATGGTTCAGCCCACTGAAAGAACATGAAGAACAAAAGAAAGATAATATTGATCCACTAACAATAGAAGAATTATTACAAGTATTAAAAGAAATGAAATGTAGAAAAGCTACTGATATAGATAATATAAACATAGAATTACTAAAATATGGAATTTTCTCCATTTAAGACTGTTACATCTATACAATCAATGTTGGCTAAGAAGTATGATACCAGAAGAATGGCAAACAGCCCTAATAATATCTGTGTTTAGAAAGGTGGATCAAAGAAGCTATGAAAATTATAGAGGTATTAGCCTCTTAAACACAACATATAAAATCTACAGTAAAATGATCCAAAAGAGGATTAAGACGATAGCTGAAGTTATATTGTTAGAAGAACAAAATGGCTTCAGAAAGGGAAGATACTGCGCAGATAATGTTTTTATTTTGAACCAAGTAATAGAGAAAAAAAGAGTTTAATTTAGACAGGCATTTTGCATTCACTCATTTTAAAAAAGCCTTCAACTGTGTAAACAGGAGAAGATTATGGGCCATAATGGATCGAAGAGGCTTTCCAAAACATTTAATAAACAGTTTATATAAAAATACAAAAATCCGAATAAAAATAAATTCACAACAATCACAACCATTAAAAACTAATCAAGGATAAAAACAAGGTTGCAGTCTTTCCCCAACATTATTTAACATCTGTATAGATGATATTCTTAGAGAATGGAAATTAAAAGTAAAACAAGGGATCAGATTGAATGGAAATAATTATATCAATACTCTGCTATTTGCTGATGACCAAGTTATTATGTAAGGAAATTGATCTCCAAATAGCACTCCATCAATTAAATCTATTGTATAAAAATTATAATATGAAAATATCAAAACAAAAAACGAAGGTCATGGCTTTTAAAGGAGTCTATCTAATTAGAACAAAGATATGCCTGGAAAACCAAACAATAGAACAAATATCACATTTCAATTATCTGGTACGGATATAAGTTACAACTGGAGCCAAAATATAAAAAATAAATTGCACAAGTTCCAATTTATATGCAGCACGCTACATAGAACATTAAGAAATAAGTCTAGAACATTAAGAAATAAGACTAGAAAAGACACTATGTTAAAATTTTATAAAACAATGGCAACACCAGTAGTCCTGTATGGGAGTGAAAATTGGATTCTATCTCAAAAAGAAAAAATGAATACTCAAGCTACAGAGAAGAAATTTTTAAGGAATAATTAAAAGGTTGTACTTTGCTAGACAAACAAAGAAATGAAGACATAAGAAAAAATTAAATATATTTAGTCTAAATGATAGAATACAACTATACAAACAAGGCTGGAAAAAACATTTAGAAAGAATGGAGCACAATTGGCTACCTAAACAAGTGCTGCAGTGCAACCCGACAGGAAGCACGCAGAAGATGGTTTGATGTGTGAAGCAGAACAGGCAGCCGCCTAATCCCTGAAGTGCAGAAGAAGAAGAAGACAATTTTTTGAAAGTTGGTGTACTTTTTGCATAATTTTGCACGAAAGTATGGGCTTAAAAGTACTTGCTGTTTAACACCAATAGTTTTCATTGATGCTGACAGGCTTTGATCGCTCACAAAGAATCCTAACCTACTTTTGAGTATGGCATTCAGTACCTTTTCAGGACAGTTCTCTGTGTACCCTGGCAATTGCACAAGGGCGATGAACAAATTATATTTCCATTTTCACTTATGCCATTTGAAGATACACAAGAGTCCACAAAATAATTTCGAAGAAACAGCATCGCAAGAAAAACAAGTTCATAGTCATCATAACGGATGGTGTGGAATCAAGATTTCAAAGAAAACATCATTTCTCTACATGTTAAGTTTGGAATTAGAATCAAAATATGTATCATTTTAATTATTTTTTTTACAGTAATACCATTTAAATGTGATTTTTCACTGTTATTAGAAGGGGGCAGATTTGGATGACCTAAAACATCACCAAACATGATCAGTAAAATTCTCTTAAAATGTTTTTATAGTGGCTTTAAAATGTTAAAATGTCCTAAAACCACAGAAAAATTATGTAAAAATTTAAGTTCTTAGATATGTTACTGATGTAATCGAGGCTTCTTCCGCTTGTTCAAGTGAACTCAGCATGCAAACATTTGATTTGGCTTGTTAATTTGGAAATCTATCTTTAGTTATCATGAAATCGATTGAACAAACAATGGTGTTAGGCATGACAGGAACCTTAAATTACATACTCACAACGACTGACATTACAATTTTGAGCAAAGAAATCAAATAGGCTAGTCAGGAATTTGGTGGCGAACATTTGTTATTGTTATTGTTTGGGGGAGAACATTTGTTATCAACATTAAAATTGATGACATAAGCAAAAAATGCATAAAAAATAACCGAAAAATGTAAAAAATGACTTATTAGTCACAATCGATGATAAATGCATTTTATTTATTTATTTAACCTTAAGCATTTAACCTTATTTATGAAAATGAGTTATTTCCTTTCGTCATAACTTAAAAATTAATTTCTGTTCGAAATGGCATTGTTCTAAAGTGAAAAGAAAAAACAAATGACATTTCATTAAAATGCGCCCTCTACTTATATGCCTTTTGCACCCTACTTTAGCTAGAATAAATGCCTTTTTTCATGCCTATTTTAGTAAAAATAAATACCTTTTGCCAGCCCATTGTAGGTAAAATAAATGCCTCAACCTCCACACTCTAGTAATAACATTAAGATCACTGCTTTTGATACATTTTTTCTTCTTTTATTAGTGGTCTGTATATTCATTTCTGAATGTTTTCTTCTTTTATACTTTCTAACTTAGAACTTATCTCTAATGTAATTTATACTTATAATGATAAATTATAAGTGTTCTTCAACATTGATCCAATGTTAAAATAAGTTTGACACTCGTAATACAAGGACACAACGTGTTCAATGGAACTTTCATAACATCTTCTAAGCAACTTCATTAGTTAAGAAAGTGCTTGAGAGAGTAATGTGTTTCAACACAACTCTACTGAGAAAGCAATCATCTAAACTTCTATTAGCAAAAGAATGCAGCAGGCAAGTAGGTAGGTAACTGCTAAAACACAGCCTCATCAACTTCAAGTTTGCACTCTCTCTACAGTTATGACAATTTCCTACCTCCCAAAGTACTATTTGACTCATTGCTGACCTCAATCTTCAATGTTTGGAAAACAAAAGCTCAGTATTATATGCATATTATTTTATTAGAGGAAAACTCACTGCAATATCTTGAAGTAATAGTTGTCCTTGTCTTGGAGTTAAACAGTTTTCATATGCCTGAAAGCATTACAAATTTCTTAACAATGTAGATAAAAAGTAGTATTACTTAGGTTACTTCTATCACATCTACAAAACTTCCATGTAATTAAAAATAAATTTTAGTAAATAAAATATTTATTAATAGAATATTGATAGAACAGAAAGAAAGGAATTATAAAAGAGAATTTGAAAATTTTATAGCAGAGGAAAGTTTTCAAATCAGTTAATAAATTTAGCTGAGTACCCTGATGTCAATGGATTTATTAGGCAACCCACATTACAGTTTTACACTCCTTTTCCTGTAACAAGGCAAAACTGTATTGTCCCCATGACAATACAGTTTTACACTGTTTTTTTCTGTAATTGTCAGAGGGGGGAGAGAGCACATGGATTTATTTCATTAAAGGCAAAATTAGAACCATCACAATAATGACCACATTTCTTTCAGGTGTTTAAATGGGCATGTACAATACAAAAGTGAGGATTGGAATAATAATTCCATAATCCCAGTTATATTAGATACTTGAGAACATTTTATTGCAATTCTCATTTTGAATAAAGAATGATGGCATTTACAAATGGACATTGTTCACTTGTTATTACGATTTTTGTAGACAATACAAAATATTTTATTTAAATGTTGTTCAGTCCCTTTTTTTATTTATTAGGACAACCACAATATATACTTCCAACAGTTTTTTAAATCATCATATTATTTTAGTTTATGTCATCAGATGAGGTTTTGAAGACTGTTGTCCCCTTTATCAAGTACAACTGAAACTTTATTCATAAAAATAGTTCAAAAGATGAAGCAAAAATGAATTTCACATTATTTATAAAAGAAGGAAGAACATAAAAATTACAAAAATAATAACTAAACCTCAACTGTACCCAATTAAATGAAAGCTCACCTGTTTTTATATCTTGAAAAACTAAAAGTAATATATCCAAAACATATACAAATTATTCAAAAACGTATTTGATTTTAAGTACATGGAAGAGTGCAGACCAGTCACATGACTGTTAACCGTTTAAATAGAGTTGTTGCAAATATTAAGGAGTAACGGAACTGAGGAGAGAGATGAAAGATGTAATTTAGAAATGATTGATTCTAATGTTAAAAAGGGGGGATGTTTTATTTCTGAAAAATATTTAGTATGTTGTAATAAATCTTTGTAAAATGATGGTATTCTATTGCAGTATTCATACTATTCTGAGTTTTTATATTCAAAGTTTCTGGTATTGGTCTCTTATTTCTGTTGGGTTCTACCGCTAAAATACAAAACTTTAGGTTAATTCTGTGTTGGAATATTGAATTCTGCCGATTTGTAACTTCTTTGATATTTTTTCTATGTTCTGTTATTCTGTTTCATTTTTCTGTTTGACCACCATAATTCAATTCACAGTCATGATACATTGAATTTACATTCAACTACATAAACTGTATCCATCATATCATGTTTAGGTACTCTGTACATTTTTTATAAGATTCTGTTTCTTAATTATTGTACTTTTAATGTTGATATTGTACCTGTTCTTGTATCGTTATGGTCAGTGATTTTACAAATGAAATAATTAGGTTAGGTATATTTTGAATAGATTTGGATTAGATTAGGTACATATAATATAAATAGGTATAAATATAAATACATCAGATATATATTAATGTATTTTCTTGAGGAAAAATTTTTCATTCAAATTTTTAGACTATTTATTGGAGCTTTGTTTGTAGTCAGTCCTGTCAGTTTGTTTGTAAGATGCCTATTAAAACTATATTCTCTACAGAATTAAAATTTATAGGTTTTACACACAGAAGACTTTGTATAGATAGTGGATATTCCACTACTGTATAATACAGTAGAATCAAAGAAACTGTCTAGAGCATTAGTATAGGAGTAAGAATCTAAAAGTTGCATGGAAATCTGAATATGACAATGAAACCTCTTAAAGCTCAAACTTAAATCACCAACACATTGGAATTTTTGATATGATTATGGACATCAAAATTCTATTAGCTAGTACCTGAATAAGTGACTTTGGAGAAGGATAAAGAGAAACAATAGCTTCTGCTGTGTCAAGGCTAGCTGTGTTGAATTGACATAATTGTTGTTTCCATAATCTCAAAAGTCCATTACCACTTTTATCTACTTTCACTGTGTCTCGAGAATCTCCAGAAGCAAACCACCCCAGGTTTTCCTGTTCCTTCTTCTGTTTTTCAAGTCTACAAAGAGATACATGCTCTTTAACATACAAAATAACTGAAAAAATAGAAATTACAGTACTTGTTGCTACATAATACTTACAATATACATTATATTATTTATATTTTAACTAGGGATGCTACAGAAAGGCCCAGACTTCATCGTATTAATTAGTTTTCTAATTTTTTTTTATGTGGGCCGGATTTATAAATTTACAATCATGCCAGCCGACCATCTAACACTTCCAAATACTTCAGGAAACTGAAGAATTTTCTCAATTTTTCAGATTCCTAAAGTAGAACCGGAATATTACTTCAAGAATATTAAAGAAGGATAAAGCCTTATCCTATATGGAAATTTTTGGGGCCATTTTTAATTAAATGGCATTTACACTTTACTGTAAATGTGAAATTTGAAGGGCTTTATCACAGGAATCTTCTGACTTTTCGAAAAACTTCATTGGAAGCTGTTTGAAACACTTCCACTCACAAATGCAATAATGTATACAAATTGCTGGAAAATAGCATATTAACAGCAGGCGAGATACTTTTAAAAAATGAACATTTGTATACTTTTTGAAAAAACAAAATAATATAGAAAAATAACTATCTCATCTTAAACAGTGCAATTTTTAAAAAATAGTGTTTGAGCATTTTAAAAAATGTGGAATTTTGAGCTCATTCTCACAAAGAAAACTTTTGAGTTTTCAAGAATTTTATACGATGTTCTATAAAGCACATGTATTCTTAAATGTAATAATGTGAACAAATTGTCCCTAATGACATGAGAGACACATAAAAGAAAATGAATTTTTGTAATTCTTGAAAAAACAAAACAATGAAGCAAACTAACATTCATGTCATGTAATAGAGTACATTTAGCACTATCCTATCAAAAGTTTAAAGAAAAATTTGGAGCAGTTTTTGAGTAAAACCTGTTTTTGTTATTTTTTAAAATTGCACAAATTGCATGCAACAGACGGACATTTTGTTGTCAATTGATTTTCCGCTTTCAAGAACGCACAAAACTGTGATTCTGGCTACCCCACGTGTTAGAGGGTTTTTTCTTCTAAATTAAGCAACAGGATTTATCCGCTTTTTGAATAGTGGGGCGCTGTAATGAGAGTTTTTCTGCAAAAAATATGCTGTTTCTTCACACAGCATTTCACAACTTTCTTCATACTACGTATATTACTCTTACTCTTTATATTACATACATATGCGAGAAAGTAATAATTGAACTAAAAATTTTAAAAGACTGTCTTTGTAAAGGAATTTTATTATTGTTTTCTTCTTTTTGTCCATTTAGTACTTGACGTACTGGCATTCTCACTGAGAAATGAGTATTTGGTATTTCACATATAACTCCCTATTTTACAAAACATGACTGGCATACATATTTATATATCACTTACTTGAATTCCTTCTCTGCTAAGGCTTTTGTAAATTGGGCAATAAGAGTACCGAAATCTTGCGATGTTTCTACAAATCTATGAGAACAGTTCTCAAATATCTGAATTTCAATCAAAGCTTTTTCTATATCGCTTTGACAAACTTGATTTTCTACATTCTGTTTCTCTTTTGCTCCTGACCCTGTGCGACATTGAGTTTTGAATTTCCGTTGTTTTTCAATATTCTGCAACCTAGAAATGTTATTTTCATGAACATGAACAGAAACTATGGAATCATAAATATTGATTATATATTTTTGTGTTATCCGCATAAGTATTTTACCTGTAATATTCTCCTAATTTGTAAATAATTAATATCAATCTTTTCTTCAAATGTTGCTTAGCAATATTTTGAATATAGCTCCGCAATTTCATTTCCCTGACAAGTTGAGTTAGTTGATTTGACATCATAATAATAAGGACAATATTCTCTTCTTTCAAATTAGTGCTGGAAATTACCTAGTTGTTTGTTTGATTAGTATAATAAATCTACATTCATATTTAAGAATAATTTTCAATACATCTTTTAATATTTACCTTCCCGTCATCATCACAATGGTAACTGTAGACTGTTTTTACCCACGTAATTATTTTCTCACTCAACTGCTCTTGAATGCTGTACTGAATCTGACCAGCTTGAAGTGCAGAGAGTAAATTTCCACTATATTCTTCTGTTAATAATCTCTGATCAATTAAAACTTGAATATGCTACATGCCAAACAGAATAAATAAACACATGCGCACACACTGATTGTATTAAAAACAAATGAAGGGGCCAGGAGAAAACACTACTAACCCACATATCCACAAATTTTTGGCAGCCAGAGGAAGAACGATATTTTAGTACAATGAGACATGTCTTATTTTCTATATACACTTCTGGGAGCTTTCTATACAAATGAACACTATGAACACATTTGTTCAGCATTTCAATTGTAATGTTTGTTTTTAAGAGACATTCTAAGACCTTTGGTTTGGATTTATGAAATGTGGGATAGCACTTTCTACTCCCAACCCCACAAATTACAAAAAGGTCAATTCAGTAGAATCTTCAATATTAGATGAATCGACAGGAAAAATTCCAATTTAACCCTGGATAATTAAAATATTTTTTGATTTAAATGAGTTAATTAAAAGATGTATTATGAAGAAATGATAAAAATGATTTGTGAAATAATTAACAATTTAACAACGTATGAATACCCATACATATTAAGTTATTCTCATCAACTTAATACAGACTTTTATTTGCAGAAAGAGTGACTAGTTTTTTATTTGTTTACTAAGTTATTTTCTTTCTAATTACTGTCCTAATTTTCCGCATTTCCATTCATAACGGGGAAAAAGAAGATCACAATTTAACCTATAAGGCTTATGAAAGCGGTAATTCATACTTCATAATTTCCCTGCGATTGTCAGTCCTCCAAATCATTTGTCAAACAAATGTCACATATTCACTAACTTTTTCTCACACAAAGTGCATAAATAATTCATAATACTACATTTTCAGAAGCAGAAGAAACTGAAGCAAGAGAATTGGAATCTGTGATAAACAATAAAAGATTTTCAATACAAAGTATGCCTTACTGATCACAATAATCATAACAATATGATCCACATCAAAGAAATGGCATGAAGAAATGTCAGAAATAATTTATTTAATTTGATGGAATATATTTCTTGAATATGATATCAATCAGATTACACAATACTTCATCAATACTTCCTCTTCATGGCATGAAGAAATGTCAGAAATAATTAATTTAATTTGATGGAATATATTTCTTGAATATGATATCAATCAGATTACACAATACTTTCATATATTCTTCTCTCTGACACCACAAATGACATACGGACTTCCAAAACCACTTGCTGTAAGAGCCCCTACTTAAGTTCATTCATTAAATAATTTGAGCCTCTATACGTGAGCATTACTAGTAAATACCACAGCCAGATCGGTATATTAGTTTCAAATCAATATGACTTCAATACAAAATGTTTTGTAATAAATTTGCATAAATTTAATTTTTAAGTAATACTTGTGAAGTCACACTTAAACGTTCTCTCAGAAAAAAGATGGTTATTTTATGAAGTTGATACATCCTTAAATGACCTCTTAGTGATACAGTATGTAGCATGCATTTTGCATCATTATAGTTTACTTACCGCTTTCCTTTATTACTTAACAGTACTAAAAATATATAAATCTTTACATACTTTCATACATTCACCAGGTCTATTAGCTTTCTGGGCTTCAGACGCAGCTTTCTTCAAAGCCTTTTCACGTGCCTTTTCTACCATTTTTTCTTCCTTCTCTTTCAAACGTCTTTCACGTTCTTCTTGCAATGATTTCTTTTTTGATGTTTTGCTTTCTTGAGCACTACACTTCTAGATTCAAATTGAAAAACAAACTATGAATTAGCAGTAACACACACCGCCAGAGAATTAAAATAAAAAATAAGTGTATCTTACGTCATCAGAATTATTCAGTACTTCAACATTTATCAAATCCTCTTTCACTTGTGACACATAACCTCTTTGGGTGTAAGTTTCTCTGAAAATTAAGAATTACGAATAGTAGACCTAAACATAAAGCTAAAAGATATACTTTTTAAACATCAGCCCTTCATGATGGAGAAAACATTAATGGGGTGTAACTTACTCAATTTGGTAGAATTCAAAATCTCCGTCATTTTCAGTAATCTTGACTACCGATTCACACGAATTTTTATTTTCCAAAACTGGTGAACACTCGTTGTCTGATTCGTCACTACTAGAAAAATTGTGTATTGGTATTTTGTTAACTGTAGATTTTATCAGGAAATCTCTTATCTCTGCTATATTCGCACCATCTGGTTCAGTACTTTTGTTGCTACCCGGAGAATTTG
This sequence comes from Gryllus bimaculatus, assembly GCA_017312745.1. Classification (NCBI taxonomy): domain Eukaryota; kingdom Metazoa; phylum Arthropoda; class Insecta; order Orthoptera; family Gryllidae; genus Gryllus; species Gryllus bimaculatus. Next base: position 76,373 of record BOPP01000091.1, read on the forward strand.
CAATTGGCGAAGGAGGGGAGCTTGAATCACTAGACAGTATTACAACTTCCATTGAAACTCAACAATTAGAAAAGTTCTACACGATATGTAATAGCAAAAGTTCATATCCTGCTCCAAGTGGAGATTATTCTCGCAGGCTCGAATTCAGGCTCCAATTCAATCTTTCCCGCCTCCCTCTCTCCCTCAAAGAGTAAAATCAGAATGTATTATCCGCGCACGTGTTCTTGGGCACTATCAAAGAGAACTATTGAGTCGCCAACGAAATACACAGTCCAGTATACTAAGTGGAGTAGCCCCAAAACGTGTAACGTATCTACTGTTTGTGTACACTTTGTTTGCTCCTGAACAATAATAACAACAATAATAATAATAATAATAATAATAATAATAATAATAATAATAATAATAATAATAATTCCGTGGGAGTAGCTGGTCTCCTATCGGAGACCCATTCTATTATTATTATTATTATTATTATTATTATTATTATTATTATTATTATTATTATTATTATTATTATTATTACTGTCCGTGACTGAGTTCCCGACCGCGGTGCGGAAGGGACGTAGGCCTCTTCCCAGAAACGGAGGGGTGGCGAGGAAGACACCCGGCCGACGACATACTACTAGCCGCGCAAAAAACTTTTTGGCTTTTTTTTTTTTTTATTTCACGATCGCGGACGTTTTCTTGCATGATTATTTCAGCATCGAACTTACCTTATTCGGAATCTGATGATGATCCGCAGGCTTCACTCTCTGACGTATCATTGTTGGGGTCCAAATTAATAATTATTTCGTCCGGCACAATTACCATTTTCTACCAATAGTCATTTACTATTTTTGCCACATGGCTTCAAAATCCTTGCCTGTTCTGAACAGTGACTTCTTGCATTGCAGTTTCAATGTTTTCTTGAAACTTGTTAACTGACATATTACCTGTTACATTTCGCTCTTTAAATATTCGCTTTACTTTCGCCCAAGCAAGTTCAATTGAGTACATCTCACACATGTAGTGAGGAAGTCGTACAACTGTACGGCCGTGTGTTGTTAACAACTCATTGGTCTTGCACTTCTTAGCCCGTGGTTTGAGAGGTGCAATTAATAGGTACAAATCAGTCTTACGCATACTTTCTTCACAATATCTTTGAAGCCATACAATCATGTCAGCTTTTCTTGAGTATTCGGGCGGCGTCTTGTTGACTTCCATCCTGTGGTATGGAGCATTATCAAGGACAACAGCATGCTCAGGTAGATGTGGCAATAATTTTTTACGCACCCATTTTTCAGAATGAATGCCATTTATTTGGCCGTGGTTGTCTCCCACAGTACTACCAGCTCGAAAAATTAGACACGTGTTGCAAAGAAACCCATCCCCCCCTCATGCGTGAACAATTATTAGTCGACTTGTTGCATTTCCCATCACTTAGACATCACAAACGTCACCACTCTGCCAGCACATTTGAAATTTAATGGTGTTACCAACCCATGTCTCATCCACTTAGACGATATCCTGGTTCTCTCCTAAAAAGTGTTTCAATTGAACAATGTATCTGGATCTCCAATCCACTATGTCCGGTCTGTCTATCAGCACCCGCCACTTTGATTGACACTTTTTCCATTTAAAACACATTGATTTCATAACCCATACAAAATATTTTTGGCCCCAAGGAAAATTAATTTTGCTCTTAACAATTGGAAGAAGCTTTAGCAGCATCGACACTATCTTTTCTCTTATGTAGAAATCTAGAATCGTATTTCGAATGGCACACTGGTCAAAACTATCTACATGGACAGAATTTCCGCGTAACACTATTCTCTTCTTACCAGGAGACTTCAGCTTCTGATTTGGGCTATTCTCATTCCTCTTTTTATTTTATTTTATTTTATTTTTTTCTGAATGGCTTTGATGGTGGTGAGTCCAACTCCTGAGTATTCGGAGGCCCTTTTATTAAAGGTCACTTATCACATATTTTAATCACACGGGCAATGATTTCGCGGCACTCGCTGTGTATAGTAGTATTAATAACTCTCTTTTCCATAACGAGAAACTAATGGTTTTCACGCGTTAACACTCGATTCCTACCACAAGCGAACTAGCCGCACCGATGTTCTAGGAACGATTGCGATTATGTCACGTGACGCGCGTTGCAGTGAAAGCCATGCCCTCCTTCCCTGCCCCTCGCCCCGCACGGAAACTATGACCCATCTCCGGCGATCGGAAAACTGAGACCCGGACAGTACTTCGTGAGTGGTCCATAGAGTTTCCCAATGAAGCCAGTGAGTTCGCGCGGCACCCTTATTGGTACACCCATTTCGGCTTTGCCGCGTCTAGCACGACGAAGTGCTGAATTTCATTTCGTAGGTATTTAGAAGAGCTTGTCGTGTGGTAGTGATTGCCTATTGATAGTGACTGGTGTATTGAACGTGCCATGCTCACTTGCGTTGCATTTCGCAAAAACTCCTGAGTTTCATAAATGCTCAAAGCCTAATGCTCATTGACTTACGATACTATTTTGTACGAAACTGCTATCTTAACGGTCGAATTTCCATTGGTCCCATTGAAGGAGAAAATCAGTTGTCCCAATCTTACGAAGCCCTTGGATCGTCAGCGATTCAAGCATCTATGTATGAACATTGGTCTTCGTTCAGGAAATGTACTGGCTATGCTTTAGTTGTCTTTGTTAATTTTGTGTTTGTACAGGATCATCCTACTTTGTTAGGATCAAGCAGTGGCGGCTAGTGCTTAGGTTGCACAACCACCAGATAAACGAGAAATATCTTAGAAATATACATTTGACGTTTCATGACATTCAACATTCAAGATATTGCACCAATATCGATGGTGTCTATGGTGCCTGGTGTTGCACCACGCTCTCGGCTCTGCTGAATTACTAGGTTTATTGCATTTACTCTTTGGTACTTCGATTTAACACAGACAGGATGCCAGCATTTTGTTGCCCAAACAACTGGTGGCGCTGCCTAGTGTTGCTCGGCGACTGAGGGAGTCACAGGGGAATCCCAATATTTTGTCGTCTAACTCGTGTGGATGGAGTGCTCCACAAGGGAAATACGAGTTAGCAATCCATACGAATACTATGAAATGGGAGAAACCCACACGTTTTGTTTCATTAGGAGATATTTGATAAAATGTTGTTACCTGAAACAAGAAGTAATCCCCTTGCGAGATATTACGCTACTCTTCATGTACTCTCCACTATTCAGTAATCGTACAACGCGTCCCGTCCTAGGAAGATATTAAATCGGCAATAATCTGGACCACTTTTCCGCTTCTTGTAATATTACAGATTAAAATTGCTTGAGATGATCACGTAATAAAGGTCAGGAGTTGGGACTGGCACTTAGATGGTTGTTGAAAAGAGGGAATATTTACCAGTGTCTTATGGAAAAATCAATTAGCAGCAACTAAGGCCACGAAAAATGGACGTTAGTTGACGTGACCGCTTAATCGAGGTGTCCGTTGATTATTTTCACAGTAGTAGTGTTCCAAACCCACACGCGTAACCGAAAATACCCTACCCATCTTTTATTTAAACTTATTCAGTTTTTGTACGAAAATCTCCAATTAATTGTGTTAGCGTTGTTAGGTTTATATCAGATGTTTACTGTTGCCAGTATATTGCTTTACATAAAATATACTGGCAACATTAAGTATCTTATAACCTTAATCAGCGCTAACATACTCCTTTTCGGATCCACGATTACATAACATCGTCCTAAATGGCAATTTCCTTTCAAAATTTGAAGCCATTTTAAAGAAAATAGGGCTTAAGAGCTACGTGAATTCAAAATTTGAAGCTCATTTCCGCAGAAAATGTTTGATTTTTCAAAAATATTCATTGGCAGTCATTTGAAGAACATTATCTCTCAAATACAATAGTGTTTACAAATTGCTAGATAAGTGCATATTAACAACGTGTGAGATTTTTCAACAAAAAAATATATATATACATATATATATATATATATATATATATATATATATATATATATATATATATATATATATACACACATATTTGTAATTTTTGAAAAAACTAAAAAATAGCCTGAAATGAACTTAATTCCATACTAAAGAGTGCAAATATCACTTTCCGTTCGAAAAATCTGAAGAAAAAATTTGGAGCCGTTTTTGAGAAAATGTGATTGAGTGGGTCTGAAAATAAGAAATTTTGGGCAGTTTTCACAAAGTTGAGTTTTTGAGAAACTTTAAATATGACAGTACTTAAAGCACATAAATATTAACGCTAATATAAATATTAACAACATGAAAGACAAGTAAAAATATTACACTTTTGTAATTTCTTTAAAATTAAAAGAATAGAGCAATATAGCATTTGTCATCTCATAGAGTTCATTTAGTACTATCCCTATCAAAGATTTAAAGAACAAACTTTGAGCCACTTTTGAGATTTTTTAAAATTATTATTTCTTAAAATTTAACAAATTATTTGCAGTATTGCGTGAAAACTATTAAAATTTTCAAAAAAATATAAATGATCTTAATGAAAGATCTAATTATGGACAGCAAATTTCATTTCAAGAAAATACAGTGAACGGTTTCGTGCCTAAAATCACTAGACACAAGAACACTCAAATTAACTCTCAAAAAGAAAGAGTATTTCCTGTTTATTAAAGACTATAAATATAAATAAAACTATAAATTCTTTCAATATTGTAAAAAACCAAAAATTACATTTTAATTGAAAAATTTATTAATGTAGATTTTAAAATGTGTATCCTACAGTTGTGTATAAATATTTATGATCATAGTAAATGATAATCACTTTCGATATTTAAAAACTAAGAAAACTGCATCACTTCATTAGAAGATATTGATTAAAAACAACTGATTTTACCTGAAACAGAAAGTAATCTCCTTGTGGGATACATTACTCTGTCATTATTCAAAGTAATCTGGTAGTAAGTCCTGTCTTACAAAGATATTAAATTAACAGTAATCTCCATTTTTCTGCATCTTATTGTATTACTTTACATAACATTTGTTGTTTTTTATCAAGCAACTGATAACTTTAAAGCTTAAATACAATATCTAGAAGTTAAAAATGAGATGACACAGCAAGTAGAAAAAACAATAAGGTGACCTGTACACGTATGTATTTACTCTGGATATGGATTGTTGGGAAATTGGTTAACATATGATACATAAATATTATAATATGAATGATTCTATATTTTCTCTCACATTTCAGTATGTACAGTCTATGTATGTACAAAATGTTAAGAATACTTTTTCATTTGTCTTATCATTTTCACCCTGCTTTGTTTATGAACATAAACATACAATATAATTTAAGTTTCTGTTTAATCACTGGTATAATAACAGTGAAAATTCAAGAAATAAACACAGGAAAACTCATGTCTATATCCTACATGTTTCTTTATTTTAAAAAATCACAATGGCAACATACTAACATGTTTCAAAACAAATTGCTTTTTCCTTCTCCAAAACATACGCACATAGCACCGCTTGTTTACATGAGCAAGTGAGATATTTTGAAATTCCACTCCTGCTCGTTTTTTTTTACAATAGAAGTATTCCACTTTATTACAATCATTATAAAAACACATTTAAAAATAATTTTAACAGCACCTAAATAAGACTGTAGCTCTTTTATGATATAAGCGTATTTTGATATATATTATGTAATAAAAGTATTGGTCTACTATAATACATTCTAACACACTGAACAGTAAATGCATGTAGAGAATCACTTTTATGTGGCTGAAGTATGACTGAAATAAAAATTAATCAGATAATAAGCAAAGTATTGTATGAAATAATAAACAAAAAAGTTTTACCAGAATACAAAAGACCAAGAATATCACATACAAATAATTACAATTCACAATGTTAACAGCTCTTGTTAGGAAGAAATTAATTTTATGTAGCTAAAGTACATAGCTGCTACTTGGTTTATTGTGCCATTTTTTCTCATTTTCAAACATATGTAAACTGCATCCTGCAATTCAATAATAGCTTGCAACAAATCTAACATGAGATATTTTACTAATAAAAATGTGGTTAAAAAAATATTTTTTGTTTATTCTATTCCCATAAATACATTTCTTGGCACATCAAGCAACTACTTAAGATTTAAAAACGCAAATAAATAGCTAAGTTATTTTTTAAATTATAATGCACAATGGCAATATCCAGAATTCTTAGATAAAAATTAGTATATTTTATTTTTAATTATGTTTTTAAAATTAAGAAATTTTTATTGATCAGAAATATTAGAGAGAGGAGAATTCCTTTTATGTAAAAATAAAAGTAGTCTATCGCAATGTTTGCTGCAAAGAAAGAAAGGAGGAAAGAAAGAAAGAAAGGGGGAAAGAAAGGAGGAAAGAAAGAAAGAAAGAAAGAAAGAAAGAAAGAAAGAAAGGAAGAAAGAAAGGAGGAAAGAAAGAAAGAAAGAAAGGAAGGAAGGAGGAAAGAAGGAAAGAAAGAAAGAAAGAAAGAAAGAAAGAAAGAAAGAAAGAGGGCAAGAAAGAAAGAAAGGAGGGAAGAAAGAAAGACAGAAAAGAAAAAATAGTCCTTGTTCATTAAAAATTATATTGACACTTTCTCTTCACTCACCACTCAAACTATAATTAAATGATTTCTGAAGACTTATTAAAACTGTTTTTAATATAATTATGAAGATGTAATAAAACTAAATGAAGATTCAAGATTGTGCCTCAAAATTCTATGATTACACGATCATAATGTCTTAATAGTATATTTTAGCTGCCAATGTGAGGGAAAAAAAGAGAGAGAAAAAAACCACATTTTTTTTATAACTTAACTGAATTCTTAATAAGTTATGTTACTTTAGTTCTAGTCAATGCAGTTTACATAAGTGAGAGAAAATTATGGAATGTGTAAATATGTGCATTCACTATTATATCAATGTAACAAAATAGGAAAATATTACTTTCCCTTAGCAATAAGATTTCCTAAACAGCCACAAAATACAAAACATAACACAACTTAATTTCTGAACCATTTTACAATAGTATCATACATTAAAAATTAGCGGCACTGTTTTCAAATTGTGCTCTTGGAGCAAAGTAGTCATCAAACTATATGTAATAATACATAAGCCTATTAATAATGATCAGTGCACTTATGCTATAATTACACTTCCATAAGAAGTACATTAACAGCAGTATAAGGAAGAATAGGCACATCTACTGGCAAGAAACAAATGTATTAGCACTCTCACTGAAACTTCTGTGTTTTGACACAATTATTATAATATAATAGCGATAATAAAAAAATCGAACATTTATAACTTTACAAGGAAGGACACCCACCTGACAACAATCAAAATACTAAAAGACAGAGAAAATAAGTTAAGGTTTTTTCCCCCAAAATGTGAGAAACACACCATAGTTTGGTTCCATCATTCTCTTTCACATTCATACTTCATTTACACCATTTCGACAGTCCAAGACTCTTTAGACACAGAACTGTTGCAATTTGTGGAGGAAGACATCCCTCTTTATGTGTACAGATGTTGATCTCATTAAACCTGTACATTAACTGCAAGTTTCATGGTATTTCTTACAGCTAGACATGGTAAAATTTAATATTCTGTTCAGATCAAACAGGGAATAGTTTTAAGATTATGGCAATTATATAATATTAGCACAACTATTCATAAAATACAAGGAATCTCAAAGCTACTAACATTTTTTTCATTTTAAACTTTACATATAAATTCTTAAGGACATGATAAAATAACCCTGGTGCAAGGATACTAAGGCATGATTTTTAGTGACAACATAATTGCTTATAAAAGAATTATTACAAAATTCAAATTTTACCAAGAATAACTGTAATAACCATCAGCTGTGACTTTAAATGGCATACATCATCAATAAGAGTAAATTGAGATTTGTATTAGGCACATGTTATAATAATATAAATATATATCTAAAAAGTTAATGTTATAAGTACATTTAAAACATCTTGACTTTTCGTATCACAGATAAAATTCTCCTCCTTAATGTAATGAAAAAGTCAAAATGTCTCAACATGTTTGCATTTATCATAAATATAATTGTACGATCTCTAATTTAAAGCCACAGATTAAAAGAAACAGCAAGCCAGTTCATTGTCCAATACCTTACACATAAGGATGTGGACATCCATGGACACCCCAATTCATAAATATTTGTTGAGAACTTTGTGGTACTGTTTATTGGTTGTAATAATAACAACCAACATCAAGGCTTACAAATTATTTAGAACTACAATATTCACTGTACATGTAAAAAGTACATAATCAGTGTATGTGAATGACTATCTTTATCTGTCCAACTTTCCTAAGCATCAGAAAATACTGCATTCATTTTTCACGGCATGTGAATTGGTCCTCCATTACTACAACATTCTGTGTCCTTAAATGACTTTACTGCATATGAAAGAAAATTTAAACACGGAAAAGAAAAGAAAAGAAAATCAATTGGAATGATTTCTTCTAAGGGTATAGAATTAAATTTAGAACTTAAAATATCTACGTTATGTACAAAACATTAATACCAATAAACTAAAATAAATGAAACAAAATATCAAATTATACCTTAAACAATTTAGCAGATTTAATTTTCAATTAATCATGGCTTTGGTCTCAGAAGTTTATTATTTATCAAGGTAATTAACTTCTAGAAAACCCTGTGCTCATGATCAGTAGACAAGGGAAAATATAAGTTTATGGGACTAATTCCTGTCTAGATAGGTCAGTATTCAGTCAAGTTGATAATTATGATAAAAGAACAAATGAATGTACAGACTTGGAAAAAAAAATATAAATTATTTTGTGAAATGTTAAGGACACAAGTTTCTACACAACTGATGAAATTACCATCAACTGTTATCTAGCAAATGTTTCTCAGTTCAAAAGCATTTTCCTTTAAAAAATTTTGTGCAGTATAATATATTTTTAATATAATATTTCTGGCAAAAAATATGAAAATTCAATTAACAAATTTTCCAAACATAATTATTTTGAAACAATTTTTAAGAGAAAATCACAGAATAACTTTGGATTGTGTATTGTATTCTTTAGAATAATAAATGAATCTCACAATTAAGCTAACAATTTTATTATAAAATAATGACATGAGTAAATGTTTAAAAACACATCAGAACCCAAAGATACAGAAACAAGAATGGATCAAATGCTATTGAACTTAGATCTTTTTATGAGAATAATTAAAATGTTTTCCAAATGTCTGCACAAGGAAGAATACTAAAGGTCTATATTGGCCATAACATGAATAATTCAGAATCTGACAGGGTCATTTTAACTATATACAATTTGACAATTTTTATTTACTATTATGAACCATCAAAACCATTCCTCCCATGTTCCTCTTCTAATTTTTGTACAGTCACAGCAATTTGAAATGTGACATATCAATAACTTGCAGGTACATAGACTACTCTTCATTGCATACCAAATTCAAAACTTCACACATTTATTGTTTACACATGATGAAAATGTGACAGATTTTCTAGTTCCTGTAATAGCAGCGACTAAAAAAAGTACATATTCTGAAACTGACACCTATCTTTTATTTATATATATATTGATATAAAAATAAACATATGGGCAAAAATAACTATGCATGAATACAAATGCAAAAAAGTCAAATTTACACTGTGCAGTGCACTCAGAACTTTACTCAATTTTAAACAGACACCATGTTGTAGTGTGAAATGTTTACACACACTACTAGACAAGGTAATCTCAGTATAGACTGAAATAATTATATACAGTTTCAAAGTCTAGTCAATATTTCATAATGCAGACTACTTTAAATAAGAAAAAACTCAAAGTCAGTTTCAGTATATTCACATTTAGAGTACTTTGAACAATCCAATTATTGCACTGAAATGTGGAAATCAATACATTCCATTTGGTCAACAGTCTTTGTTATTCTTCTCTTCATGTATTTTTGTTTATCCACACATGTCTCAGTAAAACATCTTGTAAGTTTTCAGAGTACAGTAAATATCAATCTGTTTGCTGTACCTTGCTTTGGCCACAATGGTTTTTAGTTATACTACTCCAGGTTTCATGCTAAGCTGGCTAGTGGTAGGATCATAATAACCTGCCAGATAATATATGTCATTGTTGTCATAAATTGATGAATATCGTTCTGGTTCAGTTCCAAGACGGCCAGTATAACCATCCAGTGGTAAAACTTCACATTTATGTGAGATTGTTTGAACGTCGTTTTCATCCACATGAGGAGACTCAAACAGTGCACCCTATATGAATAGAAGTATCATTGTTAGTTATCACAAAATTTGATAATCAAAGAGAAAAGCATTGTAGCATCAATTTCTCAATAATTCAAATTATTTTCAATGTTAATAATGTTTTCAATGTTTTGTGTATCAATATAAAATATTAAAGACTTTTTACAGTCGTATGAACAGAAAAGTTAAATAATTACATACTTCTATTTAATTTTGGAGATGACAAAATTTCGTTTTTAACAAGAACTAGTTAAAGAGTATCAGCTCAATTTTAATTTCTTTCAAAGAACTAAGGATTATTATATAAAACATTCATCACAAACTATTCATTATTTTGCCTCAGAAGGGTGTAAGTTCTAATCCAAAGCACGAAGAAATTAAAGTTCACTTACTGGGTACTTGAGTTGTACAGTGCAACCATTGGTTTCTTCAGGGTGATAGAACCATTTTACTCGCACAACCATATTTGTACCCCAAGCCTCCCACATTGATTCAATACGTCCAATGTATGGGCGATCTGGTCGGCCAGTTGAAAGAAATACAGCACAATCGCCAACCTTATAAAAATAATTACAACTTGAAGTTTCATAATGAAACTAGCATTTCAATTTATTAACATTGAGAGGAATTTAAATTATTGACATACCATGATAGTTTCCTTTCCCCGTTGAATTGCTTTATAAAACTCCTTTTTTCCTCGTCCTTTTGCCCCAGGTCTTTTGAACCCACGTCCTGACCAGCCCCATAGTTGGCGTGCAGGCAAAAAAGCAGCTATCTTGCTGCGATTTTCTACAGATGGCTGTCTGTCCCTGTGTTTCTTAGGCTTGCCAGTTTCCTTATCTTTCTGGATATCAGAATAAAAATAATGCAGGCATTACACAGAAACAGTTTTTATCACAATTTTATTTAGTGCACAGAATTTTTACTTACTTTGGCTTTCTTTCCAGGAGACAAAGGACCATCTTGACATGATATAGCTGAACCATTTTCAGTATCTGCTGTAGAAGCACTGTCCTTGTCTGTTGCACAAGAAGCCGTGACATTAACAGTTGTTGAAGTAGTGGTAGTAGTAGTTGTCGTGGTAGTACTTGAAGAAGAACCAGTACTATTAGAATTACAAGAAGTAGTAGTGGAGGTGGTGGTAATAGTGGATGAGGCAGTAGCTGCCGTAGTAACAGCAGCAGTAGTAGGTGCTGCAGCGATTGACACTGTTTCTTTATCAGAAGTATTATTTGATTTTGGCCCTTCAGAAGATACCAAAGTTGAGGATCCAGAAGTTGCTTTGGCATGAACAGTGGGAGGAGCTTCTGGCTCCTCCTCATCTTCACTACCAGTGCTTGCAGAAGTACCACTAGAACTTATATCCACTTTAGCATTGGTTGTAGTACGAGATGAGTTGTTGTTGTCACCAGATGTCAACTGCTTAAGAGCTGTTTGTTGGATTTCTAAAATATCCAGTTGTTCTAATACTGGAGATAATCTGGTCAATGCATCACTTCTTCCATTACCTGAAGGACAAACAATTATTTTTCATTTATATATATATATTACACTGTATGATTCAATTCCAAATATCCATTCAAAAACAGTTTGCACTATATTTAAGTATCTAAACACATCACTCGGATAAAATCTTATGAAGATGAGAGAATATGCAACGAAATTTGAAAGAGAAAGAATTACTCACCAGACTTTGATGAAGACTCACCAGAAGAACCACTGCTTGAATCTTTATTTCGATTACCATGTCGATGCTTATGTTTTCTGTGCCTCTTGTGATGTTTCTTATGTTTACAATGTTCCTCAGAACACCGATGTTTCTTACGACGCTTCTTTAAAACAGCATCAGGAGTCAAACTACCGGCACACGACAAAAGTTTCTTAAGCTTTTCCTTGCGACGCTTTTTCAGTCTTTTGCGTTCTTTATTGGTTCGATCAATATTGTCTGACTTTCCATAACTGGTTCCGGATTCCAACTTTCTCATTTCTTCATTTAGAAGAGATTTTGACGTGATATTTCCACCTTCTGACTTTTTAGAAGCAGATGAGCATTTATCTGATGGATTTTTCCCACTATCATTTTCAGTTTTGGTTTTCTCACTTAATTCTCCTGACATCTGGAATTACCAATTTAAGCAATTGTAAATCTTGCCAGGAGGTTATTTCAAAATAAAAAAAAGAAATATTACTGATCATCAGTGGCAGCTGGTGCTGAAAATCAGCTGTGTGCAGTTAGCAGTGGTACAGCCAGCTTTTCTTCTGCTTGGTGCAAATAAAATTTTCATCCCCCTTCCCAAGTTATGCAAGTATTTTGATAAAGTAATTTTTAGAAATTGTTTAATATTAGACATTAAAATTATATACAAATCTGGATTGCCATTCCTAGTTTAAAATAGATTGATATGAAATTAATAATACTTAGGTACACCTAATATATTAAAACATAAAATTGTAAAAATATTATATTGCTTTGATAATGAAGCTTTTCATTGGTAATTTGGTGTTAATTTACTTTGTCAGGCAATTGTTAAAATATAAACATTAAAATTGTTTCAAACGTTCAAGTCCAAGGCTTCATTCAGTACTGTGAATATTGATGCCTTCAAGAACTTAAAAGGCCAGAATTTTGGCACATGATCACAACACAAATTCTCATACTCTACATAGTGTCATCAAGCATCCTCATTCAAAAAAGCACATGTCAGACCACTTGCGCATGTTAAGAATAATCAAAACCTATCTCCATAATTGTTAAGCCAGCATTGTGATTGATGAATTAATTAAATATTCTGATATTTTTAAACATAATTGTTTTATTTATTAAAGAAAATGGATAGTATGCTGCAGCATTTATGTACCGGCTGCCACTGGAGAAAATACAAAATAGTATTACCTGCTTTGTTGATGAAAAATTATTCTTAGCTGAAGAATTTGGAACATTTGTATTAGTGTTAGAAAGTGCCTCTGCATTTGCACGTCTATCCTTTGAGTCTCTGTCACAACTTGCTCCAGAATTGCGTCGGCGGCGTTTACCCAATGTTAGCAATGGGTTTGGATCATATTCTAAAATACAATATTATTTTTGAATAAGTCAATTGTAACAGAATTTTCAATTAAACAATTAAAGATTAACATATGACAATTATTACAAATTTCAAACTTAATATAAACACATTTTGAAATATAGAAATGAAAGATATTCTTTAATAATATCTTTCTTTCATTTCTACACATCTATTTAAATTTAAAATTTCTAGTCTGAAGAAAATTAAGATAATAATCAATATTAATACTTGGTATTTAAATTGATAATCATAATCTTACCAAGTGTTGGATAGTTGGGAGGTAAAAGCCTGATATCATCAATATTTATCCGACCACTATCTCCATCATCAAATTCAACATTTACAAAATGAGAATCTAGCTCTGGATCTGGAGAAGTTGGTTGTGCCACAGTTCCTGGATATAAACAACGATACTGCTGACTCCAATAAGCACACAACCGTGTCCCAGGTGTCAGTGTAGCAATGCTTGAGGGACGTACTTCTAAGATCTGTAGAACAAAAAAATATTCAATCTTATATTAATGCTTGCATGTACTGAAACTGGAAACACTAAAAATAGTAATAAATTTTATAAACATTTCTCATATACAATCACTCTATTTCATAAAGTTATGTATTTAACATTTTACTTACAGCATCTCGTAATATCTCTTCACGGCTATAAATATGTGGTCTGTTTCCACGTTCTCCATCAATTGTAATGCCATAGACATCTGGAGCACGAATCGCACTTAATGTACCAGCGTAAAACAAACCTCCCATCACAGTAAGGGCTCGGAGTTTCTCTTCATTTAAATGTGTTTGGGTAAGTACACATGAAGAAGCTGGAATACAATTTTTTAAACCTTTCATTAAAACTTATATAACAGTATATATTTATGTACTAAATGAGAAGGATGAATTTTGCTTTAGCTGAAGTTTCATAAATTTATTCACAAAAACTACAGTGAAAGATTAGATTACATTAGATGCTTCACATACCTGGACTAATGTTATTGTTGCTTAGCTCAGCTTCATTATTATTATTTTTGTTATTGTGATTATTGTTGTTATTATTATTATTGGTTGTGGTGGTGTTATTGTTATATTTTGCACTATACATGCTAAGTGGTATGTCTTCTCCTTCACTTGTGGTACCACCTGCAGAACCTTGATTGGCGCTACTGCCACTACTGCTGCGTTTGTGTTTCTTGGGTGCACTGGGCAGATCAGAGGGGGATTCTTTCTCTCGCATCTGATTAGAAGCTTTGCCAGTTGATGCTGATGTTGTTCCTGTGTTAGTAGACTTTTTGAAAGCTTTTGGACATCCTTGAATTGATTTGGAGTCACTGAGACTTAACTTTCGTTTATTTATTCTGTTTGCTACTTCTAATGATGATTTCACAATTGATTTTTCAGTTTTATCCAATTTTTTTGCCCACTCATCTTTCAATGCTTCCCTTGAACGAGATACTTGTTCTGATGTCCAATCCATACTCTCTGGATCATCTTCTTCAGCCCACGTCCAAGTTTTGACCTGTTAAATACAATATATGATTTACATTCAATATCATGTATATTATGGAACTAAAACAATGGAAATATAATCAGAAATCACTTTATGAATTAAAACAAGGGTTTTTTACCTTTGCTTCAGCTTTGAGTTTAGGACGAATTTTGTTTGGTTTATGATCAGATGCTTCATCTGATTTAATTATCTTTGCCTTGGCAAAACTTGGTGGTAAAAGATTTGATCCATTGATTGGACTAATTTTACTTCCATCAGCACAATTTTTTATTTTGTTACTGCAATAAGACACATCCAGAGATTGTCCAAAGGTTCGTATTGGAGTGGACGATGATGATGATGATGAAGTGGAAGTTGGTGAAGACTGGAGGGCATTATTAACTTTTGCATTTCGGGATCTTGATAACAAAAATCCCACTAAACTGCTCTTAGATTTTGGTTTCTTTGCAACAATGGTTTCAGTAGCATCTTCAAATCCAGCCCCTGTAGGATGCTTTTTAGGCCTCCCAACTTTCCGTTTTTTAGATGATGACAATGAAGTCTCCAAAGATGATGGCAGCAATTTAGGTTTGCGACTAGCACTGCTATCTGAGCTCTGCAGAAAAGGTAATAGCATAAAAATTTAGATAAATTGATTCAGACATTCAATTTTTAATTTTTTTTTTATTTGGTCTCAAGATATAAATACTCACTTCAACTGAAGATGCATCTTGCTCTATGTGTGAAATACTTCCAAGAGGCTTATCGGTGGTTCTGAACCAGGAATGAGTATCATCTCCTAGAACAATTTAAATGAGATATTAAAATTAAACTTGCTTTATGAACAGATGTCATAATTTATAATACTTCATTTATAAGTTTCAACTATTTGCTTTTGAGAAAATTCAAATTTATATTTAACTTCAAACATTCGTTAAGAAATAAGAGCTAGTTACACTCTCTTAATGAATATTATTGTTTAACTTATATCTTGTAACTTAGTTTCATTGAATGTGGACATAATTTTCATAAATTTAATAACATGGTCTAGCATGAATACAATTAAAAAACATTGTACTTCTAGCATTCTAGCAACAGAAATAAAAGCATGACCAGTTGGTTAAAAACATTCAGTATTAGTTATTTAACCCTTTGTATTGCTGCATGCAGAGAGCTCTTCTGATACATGAAATAAGTTCCTCTTTTAATGTAGATAATCCACATGATACTCTTTTTTACATTACGATTCTCATTCAACAAACTGTTTACACTTGCAAGATTTCTAAGTTAGCAAAGGATCTTGATAATGTAGATTTAAATACATTGTACTTTGTCATTTAACTGAACACAAAAATGTAGAAACTAATAATAAAATAATCCAAGTGACAAAAAACAACTATTACATATAACAATAAAGAAATAATGTGGAATTATCTAGCATAGTTTACTAATGAATATAAAACATAATATGAATAAAATAAATTACTCATTTGAAGCAACTAATTGCATTAAGGAAAGTTAATTTAAGAATTTCTCTTTAAATAACTTAAATATTCAAAATAAAATAATCACTATCTAAGAAATTAAAATAAAAAATATCCAAAGACAAGTAACTAAATAAATAAATAACTGAGGCACATGAACTGAATGACCAGCACATTATTTTCAAATGGCTTTTCAGGAATGGCCGACCCTGTGCTACACAATATCTGGTGATTCTGCACAGCACTCACCTGGGTGGGTCAGGCACGAGAGGGGTTTCGAGCCAAACGTGTGACAGGCGGTGTGCACTAGGGGCAGGCGGCACGAAAGAAAGGCTGCAACCAAGCACATCCCATACACTAAGCGGAAAGCAAGAGTTGATGGTAGTAAAATAAAAGGCTTCAAGCAAAAACCACACCACCAAGGCTGATGAGATTTGTCTTTTTCTCATGGCCAAAAAAGCAAAAGAATCTCTACAAATAAACAAAATATTAAAAATAAAGGAATATTAATCACAGCAACAAAGTACAAGAGTATTTTAGTTTCACTTTTGATAAGAGAACTAAGCACTTGTATTTTGTTGCAATGAAAATGTACCAAAAGCTACAATGTCATTATTGTTAATACTGTATTTATTATGAAGATAATAAAGTAAGATATTTGCCTTGTTATTACTGAATGTTATAGCCAGTGTGATTTGTGAAACCAATTTTGCATACTAAAGAAACAATGGTTACATCAACATGGTTTAAAAAGAAATAAATTTACATCTAATTACCAAATTAATATTTTTTGGAGATAAAATGACAAACATGGTCACACTTTTCAGACATATTTACTATTATTCAAATAATCCAATTTATCCTTTTTTCTCACTACAACCATTTAAATTTTACATAAAATTTCTTCATAAATAAAGCAAAACATAATGGTATAACTTTTACTTTGAATTAAATTTTATTCACTTTATAATTACTGGCAATTTATGTATTTTGTTTAAATTGTTCAATTAGGTATTTTATTAAGTCAACAGATTTGTCAATGGCAGTCTCTTAAATGTGAAAATTACTTTAAAGATTTGTTTATAAATTAATGAATGTTTTCTTCAAGAAAATTTTAATTGATGTTAAGACATCATGGCTATTTTTAAGGCTAAAGCACAACAAAATTATGAAAGGTGAGCCATGCTTCTAATATTGTTATTGAAACAAATGGTTATGCCACTTTATGCTAATAAGAATGATTTTACAATGAACATATTTTTGTAAGCAGATGCCAAGTGGTATACTGCTGAAATTACATTGTTAAATCACACTTATCATGTGACAACATCTTAAGTGTATATGCAACAAAAGGAGTACACAGTACTACTTTACTCCCAGACAAGAAGTAAGTTAACAGATTCAGCAGTGCCGGGTTAGAGAGTATAAGCCACACCATATCCTAAATCACAACACGAGAAACAATGACTCGGTTCCACTCTTGCGAGAAACTATAGGGAAATATGAGATTCATGCACTTAAAGAAAAACAATATCTATGGTTAATAAAGCTCTATACATTCATTCTTTGTCTCTGGAATTTAAGATACATTAATAATAGGTGAAGGGATACTGATGAGCCCTGTAAAATATGACTAGGAAAAAATTGAGACAAAAATCAATTGTATATTCACTGAAATTAATACATGTATTTACTCACCACTATGTTTCTCAGTTTTATCTGAAGAGAAGACAGATCCCAATTTACTTCTCGCTTCCTCCAATAAACTGCTGCAACTGCTTTTTTTCAGGGAAGAGGATTCAGAGAGAGTCTTCATTCCTGAATCCTTCATTTTAAGGTTGCCATTGTGACTTGTAAGTTTCACGAGATTCACATTACACTGTGGTAACTTTAAACCCTTTGTAGTTATATTGCCAGATAGTACAGCAGGTTTGAGTTTGGAATATGAAGCAATTTTGTTGGCAGTTAAAGTTGGAGGTTTCAGAATATCTAATTTTGAAGCTTTCAGTTTTGGAGCAGCACAATCCTCAGAATCAAATCTGGAACGTGGACGGGTGTCGGTAACTTTCTCCAAAACAGGTGGTGGAAGCTCCTTATTTGAAATAACATCTTTCCCTTTGAGGAGTGGAGGTCGCCCTACTCGGGGCTTCAATTGCCCATTGACTGCTGGAGGAGTAGATGGAGATGGCAATGGAGAAGATTCCAAGTTTAACTTATTACATTTCTTTCTGGGTCTCCCTGGTCCTCGTTTGGTGGGGCTAGCTGCTATTGTCCCTACAGAGTCAGTGGCTACACCACCAGAACTTTCACTGCTTGATGTCTTTTTTGGAGTTAACTTGGATAACTCCCTTTGTTTCTCACGATATTTTCTTTGTAATTCTGCCAACCTCATTCTCATATCCAATTCCATTGCATCCATTATTTCAGCAGAGGAAGGACTCGTGCACACACTGTGTGCCCCAGAATGTTGAGGACTGCTTGATCCACTCCTGTTGCCATTTTGATGGAAATATTGCATCACTTTGTTAGCAATAAATTTTTTACACTCTCGTTCAGATTTTCGAGTTTTGTAATTACGATTTACATCTACACTGCTCGATTTATTTTCACAATCTACAGTCTTCTTAATTTCAGATGAAGTTTCTGGAGAAATATCAATGTTTACTTGTTGTGATTGAATGTTACCATTTCCAGCACCTTCTTCCATTATTCTTTGTTCAGCTAATGCACACAATAGTCCAAGACCGCCTAGTAAATTATTACTATTATTATTGCATACACTAGGATCACTTTCAGTGATTTGTAAATGTTGTTCAAATGTTTTTTCATTTTGAAGATCACTGTTAGTGGGCACTGGCATTTCTACTGTTTTACTTTTTGATGAAGTAAGAACTTTATCACAGTTTTCAGTTTCCTCATTACTCTGCACTGGTTCTACTTTAATGTTTCCCTGCTGACATAACATTTGCAATGTTTCAGCAGCTTTTTCATCAGCAGGCTTCAGATCAACCTCCTGTTTAGGCTTAATTTGCTTTTCAGGAGCCAGGGTTTCTACAGGAGTACCACTAAGAGTAAGTAGTCCATTTACAACTTGTGAATTAACACCATCAAGAGGCTGTTCAACTACTTTTTCTGATTGTTTTATAGTATCTGATAAACTACAATGACTTTCAAATTGTTCTATACTGTTTGATAAAAGTTCAAGACCACTAACATCAACCACTTGATTCTGTGTGGGAGGTTTAGTTACAACTGGCAAAATAGTTTCGGCACTTCGTGGTTTTAAGTCTCGGGCACTTTCTGGTATGGGCGGCGTGTTGTGTTCTTCTGATGCATTAGTTGTAGTAATTACAGGTGTTGTGATACTTGATGTTATGGTGGTAGTAGTAATAACTGGAGCAGGTAACGAAGTTGGAGGCAAGGCATGAGGTTCAGTTGTACTAGATGTCTTACTGGTTTGAAAGCATGAAGAAGCCAGAGATGCAGAATTGGTATCTCCAGTTTCATCCTCACTGACAGGGGGAGTATCAGTCTGATTACTGGCATCTTGCACCTGAACTGCACTGCTTTCTCCATTCCCACATGCTCCAGCCAGGTTGACATTGTTACTGCTATCTTCACTCTCCAGTTGAACTGAAGCTGCCTCAGGAGGTGGTGTCAAACTCGTTTCAGCAGGATTGACAGGAGAGGTCGCCTGAAATCCATTAAACGATTGTTTCAGCATTTAATTGTTTATTGGTCATTACTACAATGCAAATATGTTAATTAACTTTAATAAACTGGGCATAAAATACTTGTCTGCAGATATTGTAGATATTTCTCAAGACAAATTATTTCTTAAGAGATTGTTTAACTACTATGAATACTTTACTTCAACCAGTTTGAAGCAGATTTACACCCCCCTTTTTTTTCTTTCTTTCTACATTACCTGCGATCTCTTCCCATTGTCAGTCTGCACGGCAGCTGTTGGCTGGGGAGTTTGTGCTAGCTGCACAACAGCTGTGGGATGTTCATAGTAAAAGTGAGCAACACTGGTGTTGCCAGAAAAGACCTGAGTAGCAGTGTTTGCTGTTACTGCTACTTCAGGTGGCCGGCTCATACCAGGAGTTTTAACTTCCAGAGCACTGCAGTCTGTAGCTTCAACCTGCATTAAATTGTAAGTAGGTATGAATCTGATTGGAAAATTTTCAAAGGTATAAAATGGATGATGCATTTATTGCTGAATAATTGCATGAATTGCTGTATTTATTTACCTTAATCACAGTACCCTTGCGCTTGGGTAAAGGTGACTCAGCTGCTGTGAGAGTTAGCTGAGGTTGCACAAGAATTCTTGCAGTTTGCCCCTGAGTAGGTCCACTGTGATTGTGTGCAGCTGACAAAGTGCTGAGAAATTCACTAGGCTCTGTAGATTCAAAAAGCTGGATATGCTGAGTTGTTGGCTGAGCAGCCATGTGCAAGGACGGCTGCAAGGTGGCAGGGTAGCTAGGCCACAGAACTGCTCGCTGCAGATGTTCTGTGGAATGAAACACTTAAATGAAAATTAGGAAATGCAGTCCATTACTTTCAAGAAACAAGTTATTACAAGATAATATGATTGATGCAATAATTCATACAAGAATGAGGAATGTAATTGCAATTTAGATTTCTTTATTTTGAATTAAATAGAATAAGCCCATTAACTTAAGTATGGCACAGAATATTCTAATAGGCGCTTGTTGACAACCCACCTATATTTGTAGCAGGTATTAACAAGAGATGACCTGTGATTGGGTCCCTCACTAACTGGTACCCAACTGGGGGAAGGGGCACATGCTCAGTAGGACCAAGCTGTACCGGCACTGGAGCTGCAACAAAAATGAATGAAATTGTAAATTATTATTCTGCACATTTATCTTCAATTCCATTTTTCAACATCAACTACAATAAATGTTGTTGGGTTTTAGTTTCAAATACAGCACATTTCTGATGAATTACTAGCATTTATGTCAAAGTAATCAATTAATATTAGTGTTTTTGGGGATTAAAGGAAAATGTTTTGAGGAGATTCAGCCTAACATTCATTACAACACACATTATGTGAGCAACATTGTGCTGCGTGCCACATTAATTTATTTTAAGGAATTCCATGAACCATTCTTAACTACTGGGAAACAATATGTTGCAAGAGGTTGATATTTCTATCTTGCCTGATGAAAATTTGCTAAAAGTTGAACCATGCGAACTGCCTTCAGCGGGGTGGTATCTCTATCTGATGCCCTCAGCAAGAGAAATATATATTTACAGTAACAACGAATGTATAAATTACCTTCAATGTGTATAAATTAATATTGAAAGACTTAAAAAAAAACTACAGGATAAATTTGTTACATTGTGTTAACACACTACTATTTTTTATACCAGAAAAAACATTACATTGAAACTTGGAGGCAACTTTCTAATAATTATAGTTCAAAAATACGTTCACAATAGTATATTTTAAAATAAATTCACAATTAAAATGAGTACTGTTTTAGCATATTTCTAGTCGGTAAAAAATATTTTCAAATTTCAATTCTGTTCATTTTGAAGGGGGGGGGGAGCACGGACCCCTCCGGTGCCCCCCTTGGCGCGATGTCTTCCGTCCGCTGCGACGTGGCTGGCGTGAAGCCCCGAGCCCGGGCGCGGGCCGGGATCGGGCCGATGACGGAGCGGGTCCCCGGGCCCGGCCGCCGAGGGGGGGCTAGTAGTGCGGTCGCGGGGGGCCGCGTTCAATACCGGCGGCGGGCCCTTCGCTCCCTGCGCCCCCGGCGGCGGCGGCACGCCACGCCACGGAGAGGACGAAGAGAACCGGCCGGGGCCGTAGCAATAACACGACGGAATGAAACAAAAGAGCCTAACGATTCCCGAACATGGCAACGAAGGCCTCGCATTAGTTGAGGGTACCTCATTTGGATATGGCTCACAACGTAGCTTCGGGTTTGTAGGGTTTTCCCTTAACCAACATCTTTCACTTAATAAGCACATTTCAATGTTCAATTGCTTCACTCCCATTCTTCGCGGGTGAGTGTACTCCGAGCAAGATAGCCGCTTTCCTCCTTTTGTCCGCTGATGTTATTGGCCTCTCCTACAGACGCTTGCCAATCTTGTTATTCTATAGCGTTGTGTTCTTAATAACGCTGACAACATTAACAATAGTAATTACTATTATTAAGTGTGATATGTCATTATAACAGACATTGAGAATTCAGAGGCAATCTGTACCAAAAACAATACATGATATATTTTTTGATGATGTTTATGTTTGAAATTATTCCGCTTGTTTTTATGTTGGTCGAGCCTGTTTTAGGTGCTGAGAACGAGAGTGTTTGCTGTCGCGGTTAGGCGACATTAGACTAGGCCACAAAAACAGATCTAGTTGTAACGCATAACGCATCGATCAAACCAATTCCTGGGCGATTTGGAAGTAAGGAAGCGGGAAGCGAACGCCACATGCGCGACCCGGACGCGGGACCTGCGGACCGAATGTCCTTCTCGCC
>BOPP01000091.1:99245-127266 GCA_017312745.1 Gryllus bimaculatus
CCCGGGCGGGGACCGCAGGCCCAGGCCTGAGCATCTGCTTCCTCGAGTGCCCGTATCTGCTGCGGCGAACGCCGACTACAGGGCTTCGCGTACTCGACCTTTCCCACGCCGTGAATTTACATTTGCTACGAACTAATTCTGCTCCGACAACTAGCCCCTGCGGAAGCACAGTTTTCCTGTACTTTTCGTGAGAACAATCGGCTGGAGAGGTTGACTTAAAAAATAGAAACGATCTTAGATTGAAGATCGCGGTCCAGAGACGTGTGAAAACTACTTCAATCACAAATATTTTTGATCTAAATATAAATAATTCACCAAGAAAAATTCAATTTCGAAAAGGCTGTTAGGAATGGACCGGACAGAAAAATGCTACGCTCCTCGCCGAGTAGCGAAAGTTTCCCATAGAAACTAGTGCGCAAACCCACTGTTTGTGTGTATGCATGCTCATATGTGGTGTAGTTGGTGGCGAACTGAAGGAAATATGTTATTTGTATGTCAATACATCTCTCTTTAGGTTGTGATTTTCCACAACTGACTAGGATTGCATTATATAATAAAATACGTAAAAATCTTCTCTCCTGGTTCTAAACATAATCCCCCGGTGGCCGATTCCATATTCTCAGCAAAATAATAATTAAATATAAATTATAATTTCGGATAGTTGTTCGCCACCCAGCCCAACCGATGTCATTCGACGTCCTCGGAGGTTCCAGAAGCGTTTTCCCGAAGGGGCCTTGACCAGCCTCAGGGGCGATGAGCTCTTGGGGCGGGGGCGGGGGCGGCGACGGTCTGCGTGGCCACACGCACGCCGGGAGGCAGCCGCCCGACCCGACCGGCCTGGCCCCGCCCCGCCCCGCCCCCGCCGTTACGTAAGGAGCGACTCGACGGATGTGGCGAGCGAGTGCAGCGCCCGCGTGCTTTGTTTCCTCCCAGCACTTCGTGTCTATATGCAGCAACGCCATGGATTGATAGCACGATTACCATTTCAGGCCAAAATTACATTGCATGTTGTAACGAACATAGCAACAGGCACTCTTCATAAGAAAAAACAACTGTTCTCTTCCTGTTGGTAACTCCTACATTTTTCGGGGGTGGGGGCTCATAACTATTACCGCATCCCTGTCTCTGACTCCTGGCGGAGATTTGCTAGGTCAAAGGAGATGGGTCAACGGGGGGGAGGGGGGGGGTCAGCCTACCAACCGGCCCTACGGATGGGAATGGGAACTTGCTGGAGGAAGAAATTAAATACAGTTTTTGAAATACAGGAATTGACCGATATCAACTTCTGAGAGCAGTTCGCCTTGAGAATTCTCATTCGACCCAGCTGTTCCATTGGTATTGAAAATTGAACTGCTGGCTCCCTCGGTCTACGAAACTTCCCTCGTGAACTCTCAATTTCCACACGCTACCGCAGACAGTAAAATTACGTTTGTGGCGCGAATGACATTTTTCGTAATACTGCAGTGTTATATCGCCTTAACGCAGCCACACAGAGGAACGAAATGCCACTTTTAACGTCCGGCGCTCGGCAAACGCCTCGGTTACAATCTTCAACCGCGTCTGGTCTAGAGAGATTCAGCTAAGAAGGGACGGTAAACCTATTACTTGGCTACTCGTGGGAACAAATTCGCAAATTATGTCTGCGCTTAATTCGTCAATGTGTTCGTTTGCACGAGACTCACTAATAAATAGCTTCGACACAACTTCTAGCAATGCCATCGCCCGACGCATGACGTTCATTTGTTTCACGATCAGTCAAACGGGTCCCGTCTTGGAGTAACTTCTCTATATTCGCTGTTTATCGTCTTCTGATGTTAATAGCTTTTGTTTCATCGTTATGCACAGCTGCAATACCAAATTTCAATATTAAGCAACTCCTTCCATTTCATTTATTACACTCCACGTCGCGAAGACCCGCGCCCAGAGGGCTATCGGGAGGGCGCCCGCGATGGAACAGCTCTGCGCCCACCGACCTCAGCGTACCCTCCCCGCCCCGCCCCGCCCAGCCGCCCCCTCCGCGTCGCCCACAACGTGCACTTTGTTCCCCTCTCTTTTTATTACTTCCGCCGCCAGAGCTCCGGGCGCGCCGCCGCCCACGCCAGTCGCCGCCCACGGCGTGCGCGAGTTCCGCGGTTCGGAGCCTAGACTAACGGCTGGGCCTAGCATTTTCTCTTGGTGCAAGAAATCCACCTCTCCGTTCTTTGTATAAACTTAACACGTGTGATATTGTGGTAAATAAATAAAGATGTTGTCTGGTAGCAATACTGATCGGTATCGATACTGAGTATTGATACCAGACAATATCTTTATTTATTTATCATAATAAAAAGGTATCTACCTCACCAGCGATCTAATTAAAGTGTGATATTGTATTGAGTCTTAATTTCGAAATAAAACAACAGCGATGGATTGCCAAGATAAGACTATTTACGTCTTGAGCGAACGGCATATTGAAGATGTAATAGTACATCAAACATTGTAAACAAATGCTTTTGCTTCCGGTTTCCACATTTTACCTGCGAAACGACACACTCTGATGAGAATGCCAACAGCTCGATCCTACATCAAAGAAAGAAACAAGAAATGTCTGAGCTGTAAATAGAACATTCTATCAGGATAGGCTAATACTGTTCGAATTTTCCCTTGTATTGGAGCAAATATGATGTCTGTCACATCTCATTTTATTGAAACTAACGAGATGCACGACTTATATTAAAAAGAGGAAAATTATAGCAAAGCCATTTATAAAGGTAATAATATTTTCTGAGAATAAACTTGGAAACCGGCGGGGGGCACAAGGCGGGGAGAGGCGTGGCGGGGCGAGGCGGGGAGAAGGAGCACGTGGGCATATTTAACGTGTGTGAGAATGCAAAATCCGCTCCCGTCTGCAGCAACCTGTTGCACTCACGCTCGACACCCTACCCCGCCTCGCTGGTCTCTCTCTCTCTTTTTTTTTCATATACGCAGTTTTTTTCATTCGTTTTGCCAGGTCACGCATGCGCGTGGTGGCCGAGGGAATGTGCACTACTGAGGCGAAGCTTTCAAGTCAAAATCCTCTGTAAACTACTCCATGCACCATGCTTATAGTATTACTATTGTCATCTTGCCCACTGAGTCCTGCCATCAGAGAACCAAGAGCAGGGAGCAGCTTCAAATACTTGAGAAGCCCCACCACCCTAAATATCTCGCGCTTAACATCCTTGACAAGGGCGAAGCCAAAAGAAGATGACGATGATTCTACGCCATAGTTTTGAATGGCAGAGTTTTAACAGACTGAAATATTAACCATATTAAATTTTAGATAACCACATAATTCAGGGAATTTGCCGAAGGGCAGCTTCCTCTCTCAAGTAATCTTGTGCAATGAATAATTCACTAAGTGTTCGCGACTGAACAAACTGAATAAAGTATGTGTTTAAAAAGGGCATAGAAAACTCTTCAACCTCGAGAAAGTTTCACGTGTATTTGTCGACGGGGAGGAATTTAATACAACTCTGCTTCAGTAATTCAATAATACAGTTATAATTCTCTGCATGCTGTTATCTATTATTTATGCCAAGTCCACAAGCAATGTGTACATCTAAGTATTTAGTACGTAAAGTATTCTATTTGCTGAAAAAACGGATCGCCATACCTAGCCAAGATCGCCAATGGAGAACATTTAAAAATAATGAGCTTTTAAAAATGCCAGACTGGAGCGTTTGGTCGTAGCTTAAATATTCGAGATTAGCGGTTTTTGAGAGAGGTCCTCCTAGCATATGCTAAGAAAACAATGATGAAACTCAAATCCAACCTAATGCAGGTTATGAATGTTATCTCAGTCTAGTTTAAGTAACCTTTAACTTGCTGACGCATAGTAATAAAATGCGAAAAGTAGGCGTGTGTCACATCCTGAATAGATCATATAGAGCATCTTGGAAGGAAAGTCACTACATGAGCATTACGAACAATGTATAAGGCGTCCCATTTATTTACCAACAAAGTAAACGTAAATAAATTTATGATACATATAATAAACGTGATAAGGCTATCATCTTATTTGCTCTCTTAAAATATGTTCTCATCTTAGTGGCGATAGTGTTTGAAGATGTAAGCAGTTTTTATCTGACTTGGTTTGGTAAGCTGAAGAAATAAAATGATATGCGATACCCCAATAATGTTATCAACATTATCGACAATTTCTACATATTCTACGATAAAGACACACATTACTTTTAAAAGGATAGGCATTCAGGTTAGAATGTGCTCACCAGTTAATTAGCAATATGACATCTGAATGTTGCTTAGGCCAATTCAGATAATTGGATTTATAGATAACTCGAAGAGCAAAATTTGTTGTACTAAAATATTATCTCGATCAACATAAAATTAAACGGTCAAATCATTCATTTTACGAATTATTTTACACTTCATGCAAAATTTCTTAGTCTAAATGTAGCGACAAATACATGTTCTTATTGAAATCGAATCAATGATTGTCGAAGATTATATCGAATCAATCGATACAACTTAAAAGATCGATTCAACTTAAAAGACTGGAACAGTCAAGTATAAGCGCTATTTAAGCTGACAAAGATGAAAAAAAAATAATGCAATTGCATTATTGCATTATGAACATTTTGAACTCTCGACGTTTTCTCTAACTTCGAATCAACTTCGAAGAAGAAGCACCGGAGCGGAAACAATTCTGGAAGTCCCGAAGAGTCTCCCGAATGAAGCTGCACATCCCGTTTGGTCTCGAGCCCAGAACAGGCGTTACGAAGTGTACCCATGGCATCACCTCCCTTCGAACACCTCACGCGTGACAGCCGAGCGAGCGCCGACGCGATCCTCCCGGACCCGCCCACCGCCAACGCCAACAATCTTCGGGCCCGTGGCGCCGTCCCGAAACCGAGCATCCACGGCGGGTTTGCCGGCCGGTTGCCCCCCAGCCAAGCGCGAAGCCGCTCCTCCCAGCCCGACCTCCTGCACACGGGGCGTCCATTAACTGATTACGCTTTATCTGTCAGATCCGGCGTTTCATCTGCTCTCCCGCATCGGCCCAAACCTCCAGAAATAAATATTTCACACAGCGGGCTCATTTGCAGTTGTATTCGCGCGCGCCGCGCAGCCAGAGCACAGACACTCAAAAAGGCGCGTTCGCTTAAAAAAAAAAGAAAAAAAAACCGAATCGGGGGTTCTTTTCACGCGTGCTTATTACGAAAGAATGACAAATAGGTATTTTGAACGGGTCGCGCGAAACAAAATAAAAAGGAGGGGAGGAGGGGGTGGGGCGCTCAGTTAACCTTTAGTGCTCGGATTTGGTGGCGCGCCGAGTGCGACGGGGGTGGCGGCGCAGGGAGGGGGCGGGGGGCAGCGCGACGCCAGCGACATGCGTTTCATGTTTGGCGGCTATCGCACACGCTTCATCGGGTCCTTTTCAGGCCGACGTGGGCCGCGAGCGGCGGCGGCGGCGGTGCGGGGGCGCAACGGACGGGATATTCAGCGTCGCTGCCGCCCCGCGTAAACCTCTCTACAAAAGGGTGGGAGCGCCGTGAATGAACTCGCGCGGCGAAAAAAAAAAGTAGCGAACTTCAATTAATTAGCTCGGAATTAGAATAAATTAATTCCTGCATTGTTTCATAAGTCTTTTGATAGCCGCCCCAAGCCGTAATTGAAGTTATTACGGCAAGCCGGGAGCGGAAAGGTTTTTTTTGGCGGACGAATGGGTGGGTGGGGGATGGGAGGGGTGTTGCGATTGGCGTCGTCCTGCTCGTCGCCGCTGATCGTGTGCCGGGAGGGCGGGAGGGCAGGAGAGCAGGCCGTCTGCGTACGAGAAGAGAGAAGCGCGGGTGGGCCGGGGGGGTGGGGCGTGGTTGGGTGGGTGGGGGCGATGTATGCTCCTGGCGCGACCCTGCGATGGGAAGGGCGGCCGATGGGTCCTAGGCGGAGGCAAAGCCCTTTAGGGGCGAGGGCCGCGTTGGCGAAGCTGGAAAAGGCAAAGGAGGTGAGAACAAAACTTAAAAAAAAAAAGTGAAATGAAGTGCACGTGCGAAAAAGTGGGTGAGGCCCGTGAGAACGCCGCATCAAGCGGGAACACAGTGAAGTAGTAGAGATGCCACAAAAAACTAAGCACGCACAAGCATGAGGATAATCCGGAGAACAAACAGCAAGGTTGTCAGGGAGCCTGGCGCGCCCGGCAGGAAGGCAAGCAAGCAAGCAAGCAAGCAAGCAAGGCAGCCAGCCGGCAAGCAGGCGGCCCAGGAGCGGGAAGCGGCGGCGGACGGCGGCGGAGGCTGCGGGCGGACGAGGGGCCTGCGGGGAGTTTGATGAAACGCACGTGGCACTGCAAGCGGTGTTGCAGTGCAGTTTACGGATACGATGGCAGCGGGGAGGACGTCGCATTCAACAGGAAGGCCAAAAAAGATTAGCTACAAATAGTATACGTTAACAAAAGGGTAAAAAGAGATAGGAGTAGGTCGCTTCTTGCTTTCATACTCCTGTTATTGTCCCTATCATCCATTACTGTTGTCTTCACGCATTAACTTTTTTTTTATTTTTATTTTATTTCTATCTTTCCCCGGTCACCTCCTGGGGTGGTGGTTCTTCTTCCACAGCCCTTGCCACCAGCCACACCTCCGCTACGGTAGTTCGTCCCCCACTTGGGGAGTGAAAGCACGAGGATAAGAGGACGATTCAAACTGCGCTGTAAATATAACAATGGAGGTTGTGGCTGGAGGCAGGAGCGGCGGAAGGAACGCCACTTCGGGAGGTGATCGGAGAAAGGTAATAATTAAAATAATAATAATAATAATAATAATAATAATAATAATAATAATAATAATAGTAAACAGTTAATGCAAGAACAGAACGACAACGGATTAAAAAAAAGAAGAGTAGGATTTTAAAACAAGAATCGTCCAAAAATATAGCAACCGTTTAAATAAAAATATTCACAAAAGAGAAAGATCCAGAAAACCGTATACGAAGGTCCTCAAAAAGCGAGAAATAATGGCACAGCGCGGCGTATGCACGAGCTGCGGGGATGGCATGGTAGCGACCAACAACAGCTCATCGGTGGCGGGAGGCGGGGTGGGAGTGGGTGGGGGTATAACTCCATTTGCAAGCCGCCCAGGGAGATGATACGCGCGCCGGCTCTGAGATCGCCGCACGCCGCTCGCGCGTCGTGCCTCTGATAACAAATGATGCGCTTGATTGGCGTCCCGCAGTAGCCGCTGCTGCTGCCGCTCGCCCTCACACCGACGAGCGGGAAACACAAAAATGCACGCGCCCAAGGCGACCAAAGAGAGCGCAGCCTACACTTTCGAGAGTTCCTGCAATCAATGTATACAATGTGAACTTGTTTTTGGGACTCAGGGCACGCACCAACTCCAACATTACGTTAGATTCTAAATGAGGAACAGTAGAAAACGCTACTACACCAAACTTCACGAGTGTAAACACATAAGACATTATATAACGCTTTTGTCATTACGACCGCAGGAGCGCATTACATTTAGGCAAAGGCAGTCACTAGGCATATTACATTCATGCCAAAATACTTTCCAGAGCCAAGTTGACTCGCTACGTCGTGTGCATTTCAAAGTATGTGGGGAGACTCCGCTACCTCCGGCCTCTGACATTTCCCTTAAACAACCTTGAGTCTTTGCAACGCTAAATTTCCAACACATTGTTACGTCAAAAATGCTAAAAAAACAAACAATTCCATGATGTCACAAATTGAACTATTTCGCATGGCAAAAAAGAGCACGAAGGTAGGCTAGTAGTAATTGCGCCACTGCCTGGCGTGTCGACCCGTCATCCTCCGTGACAAGACTAACCCCACCGCACCAGCGGCGATCGTGACGTAAGAAGTGGCCCACGAGATGGTGTTTCCGGTTGGTCGCGTGGTGGATGGCGGAGGACGAACAGTGAACTGTAGGCTTCCCGCAAAAAGGGAGCGCAGGCTTTTCGCGCCCGCGCGGCCGCGCCACGCTTCGTTTCGCCTCGCCTCGCCTCGCCTCGCCTCGCGTCCCGCCGCGCCGCGCCGCGCCGCGCCGCGCCGCGCCGCGCCGGCCTCGTCATGGCTGAATGGCGAGGGCACGCTTCGCTGACACACAATGCGCTGGGCACGCGCCATTGGCGGAACCACGCACTCGTCGCGCGGGGTTAAAAGGCAAAACGACGGGCCCGTGCGAAGGGACTCCGAAAGGGAGAACGTCATGACAGAAACAGACCGACTGGTCAACAAATTGATAGCGTGATTTTTCCCCTCATGAAATTATGTCTTGACATCGTTTCTAACGTTTGTAACACTTGTTTCCAAAGCCTGTGATTTTAATTGGAAACAGCTTTGCTACTAGAAGTATGTATCAACTGCTTATTTATTGTATATCGTAAAGCATTATTGTTGGGAGAGACAACTCAATGACCGTAGTTTCGAAGCTAGACATCACAACATGTTCGTCGTTGAGTCTCCCCGATAAGGGTTTTGTGCCTAGATGTATTATGATAATGATAATGGTGAAATTAGTGTGAGAAATGAGCATGAAGATGGAGACGATAGTGAAATGAGAGGCAGAGGAAACGGGAGGACTCCCAGGAAACCCACCGACAATCCACATTGCCCCCTTCCGTGGATCGGCGGGGATCGAACTCCTGACCGAATAATAGAAGACGAGTGGTCTGACCTGTCTCAGCTTACTGAGAAAATGAAAAAAAAAGGAGAAACAACTACTGATAATTCGATATTTTTAACGTGAAAATACAGGCAAATGTTTCAAGCACAGTTGCAGTATTGCTTGCGAACTGCATGGAACAAAGGAACTTCGAAGCATTGAAGATCGGAGCTCTCCAGCCGCTATAAACATTTGTTGCCTC
This sequence comes from Gryllus bimaculatus, assembly GCA_017312745.1. Taxonomy (NCBI): domain Eukaryota; kingdom Metazoa; phylum Arthropoda; class Insecta; order Orthoptera; family Gryllidae; genus Gryllus; species Gryllus bimaculatus. The sequence goes on from BOPP01000091.1 coordinate 108,105, forward strand.
CCCCTCCCCCAGAGAAACCTCCCGCTATAGCACAGCGAAGCAGTCCTGCGCTGTAGTGGGCAGGCGAAATCAAAGGGCTCTGAAACTGCGCCCGCTCTCGTACAAAGACGCAGCCTCTTTGGCGCGAGCGGTGGCGAGTCGCTTTCCTTTACGAGCGCTGGAGTCACGTGACCTCCCGTTTTAGCCCGGTCGCCCTCCGGGGCCTTGAGCAACACCCTGTGCACTCCCTTCGCCCTGCTTTGCTCTGCTCTGCTCTGCCTTGTGTGCAGAGCCGGGTGGAGGGCTGGACCACTAGGAACCCGCGCATGTTCCCGAACACTGGGAACGCTATCTTCCACACGTGGCGGAACTAACGACTCGCCCTTCCCTTCCGTCCGTTCAAGAACTTCGTGCGAGGTACCTCTGAAATTTTCATTCATATGTGAACAGTTATGAGATTATATATATATATATATAATAGATTCCTCTTGCAGACGATTATTACCATGTCCAGCCGCATTATCGTAATAAACCATAGTTTTAGCATTATCTTTAGACAGCACCGTTAATTTTTCAAGGATCGATAGCACATAAGTTGTCTTAAATAACACAGAGGGGTAAAAATTCAACCTATTTCAACGTCGGGCGTTTTAAGTACACACACACACAGAAATGTGGCGGTTGTTCAACCTTAATTTCCGACACACTAGTAGTGCCGCAGCGTGTTATTCGGCAGACCCAGGAGAGTTGGTAATGAAACCGGCATTTCGCCGCGGACAATCTCCGACGTCGTAATCCGAAGGCGAGGAGGCAAGGCCCGCTGGAGGAGTCACGGCCCTGACTTCGCGTCCCGGTGGCGCTATCGCCGAGCCGCTCGCGATAACGCGCTATCGCCCGCCGCGCCTCGTCACCGCATCCGCGCGAGCTGGCGGCGGCGGCGGCAGCAGCAGCAGCCTCCTGCCTCGCCAGCCGGCAAGCCAGCGCGCCACTAACGCCAGGCCACCAACTAGCCAGAACTCGCACGATGGGCCAGTCAATTAAAGCTCCATGGTTTATATCTAACCAACAAATTCACAGAGAACTCCAAATGGAAACAGTGCTCGAACACATTAAAAAAGTAGCAAATAATTTCTATTCTTCCCTTCCTTCATCTCATTCCGCCCTCAAATTTCACCTAGGTCGAACAGCAAACATCCCAAGCCGAATCAAATCCAAATTTCCCAAAGACATGCTTAAACCTCCCTAAACCAATAATATCACCCCGTATCTAAATAGAATCTTTCACGTTCCCTTCCTATTGCTCGATAGGGCAATCCTAACAACCTACCCCCCCTCTCCCCCCCCAAAAAAAATCAAAAATAAATCCCAGCTGCTTCTACAAGCAAACCAACGAATTAAACGAGTCAGAGTATCTAATCTCAATTTGTCAGGAATGCCCAAATCCCAAAATGTCAGTATGTAAAACCGAAACCCCTCGAAAGACCTTTGGTCGAACGAGAAGAAATAAATTAAAAAACGATGGGCCAAGCCCATGGGAATGGGGGATGTGAGGGATCAAAGCGAGCTGCAGAAAAAGACGTTCAATCTGATTCATACGAGGAGAAAAAATTGCCACACTCGAAAGGCATTGTTATTATTCTTAATTATTACATTGCTTTAACATTGTTAAATATTTTGTAAGAACGCGCACTCTTCCCTCTCCCAAACAATTCTCAGAGCCAACAGTCAATTATCAGCCGTAAACATTTGAACGTTCCTCGCATTGAAAAAAATCTGACCAGAGAATCGTGTATTCTCAGGGCACAATACGTCGTCAGCCGAACTGTCACCGATCACGGGAAGAATCGCTGGCCCCAGGAAGCTGCGTTCGCAAAGATGTTGGGCTTCGTTCTCACGTGGCACCTTCTGATGTGGCGCTTACGTTCGGATATTATTTAGCAGAATAGAAGAGGTCCCGTGTCGAGTGATTTATTTTGAAATTGATTTCCCATCGTACGAGCAATTATTCGACAGACGTACAAAATATTTAAAACGTGCTTAGAATTTTATATTAATACATATCTAAAGGTTTTGCGTAATTGTGAATATTTAACTAATGTTCGAAGTATTGAGGGAGGGGCGGCAATTGTCTCCCCATGTCCCATCAAACAGAAAGTTTGGCGTATAAGACGAAATAAGCGTATGTATTTTGTAAAAATTCCGATTGTTTGTTTTACTTTTTGCAATAATTTCGAATACGATCAAAGAAAACCATGTACACGGAGAGTAAACAAATACATATACAAACAACCATTCCCAACATCATCCAGGAGTGTCGACTGTAAAAAGCAATATTCCCCATAGTTAAATCGCGCCATAATCCTCAGTGCCTCGCAACGCTTCCATTACTCCGTGTCGTATTTCCGAATGACACATCCTGGGATTGCGGCGCGGCGCGGCGCGGCGCGGCGCGGCGCGGCGCGGTGCGGCGGCTGAGAGCGGAGGCTGGCCGGCGGGAGCTGCCGCTGAGTCAGCCCCGAGCGGAGCCGGTCGCTGCAGCTCGCCCCCAGACGCGCGGAACGAAACGGGAGTCTGCGACTAACCGGGCTCCCCCGCCCTGGCCCATCGACGCACTGAATGCTCTTTCGTTCGCATTGAAATGCGCCCGCTGGCACAAAGGCGAACGCAGAGCAGGCAGCCTTCTCCGCTGCGCAGGCTCGCTTCTGTAATGACGGCGATAAAGGAGGCTGCGATATTGCAAGTGGTCGAAATTGTTTCAGAAGTATCAAATATGGCATTTGATGCTGTTGTCCGCACGTCTCGATTCATACTTGCGTCTATTACGCAACTCAAAGAGGCATTACTTCCTTAACAGTTGTGTTAGAAGACCTTCATGTTAATGTGTTACATAATATTATTAAAAACTAATATACCTCTAAATTGTATGTTATTGTATGCAAGTCCCAAGAAATCAAGTAAATTGGCCACTGTAAGAACGAAATACAAACCAGTTAACTCAACTGTTAGAAAACTACATATCTCTGAACATGTTACGAGGCGTGTTGCAAAATCTTTGAACCGGCTCAGCGTAAGGAAGTGGCGTCACCAAGGATCATGACCCGTCTTCACAGAGAAGACACTCGATACGATATCTGCGACGCAATTTCACGAAACTTCACGACCAATCCCATGAGAACGGTAGGTTCAGAATCTCCGAAACATTGACCGGGTTTTATACACCCTTACATTGTGAAAAAATTCGGACACATGATTTGCGACTTGAACTAGCAACTTTGGCGATTTGCATTATTTGAAAAAAACTGCAATATTTTTAAGAAAACGCATGTAACACGACTCTTTAACAACCTTCCAGTTACTTTATATCTCCATATCTCAGTGCCATAGCAACTTAATCAAAGAAATGGAGATCGATAATCGATCCTCGTCGATTGCGCAGTTGGAGGCCTCACAGCCCATTCATTTTGACTGATACTTTGTCAACGTCTCCATGTAAATAAACGTTGGTTTCTCAACTCAACGTAAATTCTCGGAAATTAAGGTTTGGAAGGTGGGCTCTAAAAAATAACGAAGTTTTGCAGGCTACGTGTGGTCGGCCACCGAGGAAATGTCAGTAGAAAACCCACGTCTTCGAAAATGTAAGAGAAAAAAGTTTTCCCCTTTTCCTCCTTTGTAAGGTCCCTCTCTTGCAGGAAGTTTAAAATTAGACCACGTCAAAATCAAACATGTGTCCGCATTTCTGTCGGCACACAAAGGAGGTTATGGAACACTGTCAAGATACTTTCGGACATACTACAAAATTTAAACATCAAGTATCGTCATTCCACGTCCTTTAAACATTTAATTACATTAAATGAAGTGAAAACAAACCCCCTTATTTACATACCTCTAATCTTTAATACAACAAATATTTGCATTAAAAAGTTTTATACTTATATTTCGCCGGTACAGAACTTCTGAACACCGATTCTTAGTTGGCATACGACATGAATAAACAACGAAACATGGAAGGCCTTGGACTAAGATCGTGCATGACTTGCAAAATGGAAACATTCACCTGAGAGTTTTTGAGCTCAATAGTAAATTATTGCGAATTTAAGACAACACAATAGTTGTCACTGAGCAGCTATTGAAATTTCATCCTTGGTAAAGCAGTTTTTGTCAGGTAACGGTATCAAAAAAAGTTTCTATTGAGCCCAGCTGGGAAATTGCACAAGGACAATATCAATTTGTCAGCTGACAAGTAAAAAATTAGAAAAGTTAGAACCTGCAGTAACAGTTCTTTTTTATTTAGGAATAATGAGTGATAATTGAAAGTGACTTCACTTAGTGCAATGTTTCATAAAGAAAGTTAGGAAGTTAACAACTGCACTAACAGAGGAAATATCGATTGGGCTGGCATTTCCGCTTAATTGCTCGTATGTAACTTGCCAAAAACCTTTCACGACTTTCGTCCCCGCCTCACAACGAAGAAAGTCTTTGCAACCCACCGACGCGTGGTGTGGTCAGAGCTCGATCTCGAGACCGCTAAGCGAGTTAACTTACAAGATGAGGGCGCGGCGGAGGCCGGTGACGCGCATGCGAACGCAAGGCGGAAGCGGCGGCGAAGGCGACGGTTGCGGGGGCGGGGGGGCGCGCGGGGCGGGGGGGCGGGACTGAGTGGGGCGTGGCGAAGGGTGTGGCGAGCGTGACTGTGGAGGAGCATGGGGGAGGGGCTGTGGTGTGCGGGGAGAGGGAGAAGGGGCAGAGACGGTGGAGGATGCGGGCGAGCGGGTGGGCGGGGGGAGGTAGGGCGGGTGAGGCGGGCGGGTGGGGTGGGTGAGGCGTGGCGGGGTGTGGCGTGGAGGGTGTGGCGGGCGGTGTGAGGCGGGGAGGGAGTGAGGCGTGAGGATTGGGCGGGGGGGTGGTAGAGGCTGGTGCGGGGGAGGATGCATTCCTGCGGTTTCTCTCCATGGCGACATCGACGACTCGCCGTCCTATGCGCTGGCCATTCGGTTCCTCATTGCGCTCAAAAGAGAAGCAGCTCGTCAGAGGGATGCAATTCGACGGCAGAGTTTCTCGTTAGGACATAAAGATATTTATCACTAAGAATCATAAGCTCTAATTTCTCACTAAAACAGAGCCATATCCTGGCAAACAGTACACTTTCGACATAAATGTATTACAGCAGTAGTTGACATTTATTTCCAATTATACGACAGGAACCGGGTGCTTTCCCTGCAATTAATTGTGATGGTGCCTGAACTAGGGTGGGTGTAGAGTGGACATTTCCTGAAGGTACAAGGGCTCGTAATCAATCCGGCTTCTATGTGAGAAACATTTGGATATCTCCCAACAGCAGTTTGAAGCACCAATATTTCTATTTCAAAGCGTACTATTCAACATCAATTTGTATCGTTACTTAAATTATTTGATTATTTACTTCTTATTTATTTTAAAACGAATACTTCGCAATTGTACATGAAAATAAAAAGAGGGAGGGTTCAGAGCAGACGGGTGCTTTACAAACAGGTGAACATTTAAAATCCTACTGTTCCTTTACTTGCAGCAGTCAATGTGCTGCCGGTGGGGCTGCCCAGGGCCTTTGTCCTGGCACCGCCCCTGCGGCGCCCCCGTGCCATGCAACCCGCGTCGCAGTGAGCGGGTGAGTGGCAGCGGCGGGCAGAGCAAGGAACATCGGGGCGGGGTCCTTTGGGTAGGAGCAGGGAAGGTACGTAGGGACACGACGCGACAGGGGCCGGCCAGGATGAAGACTGTGGACGGTTGATTCATGTTTCCGAGAAGTCATCTTCTATTATCATTAGTCCCGTTATTGTAGTGAATGTATTCTTCCCAATGAGATGGTTGGTTTTGGCGCCGTCTTACAAGTCAGATTGCAGGAGATTTCCCCCTTAAGGTAGATAAGAGGAAGGAAAGATTCCGCGCTGTCCGTGATCTGTTTGTTAGGGTACTATTCCGGCATTTGCCTCGAACTGAACCAAAGAAATTGCGGAAAACTACAGATCAGAATACCCGGATACTAGCCTTCTCCAGTTCTCCAGCTGAATTTGATCAACACAGCGTAGCTAGTATTGAAAATCCGCCACCGTCGGGACTCGAGAGTCACTGCAGAGTCAGAGGCAATGACTGAACTAAACTCCGCCGCTAAGTATGGGCGGGTCGTGACGGAAGGAGTGCGCGGGGAACGGGAAGTAACACGGCAAATCAGGCAAGACGGGGAGGATCGGCGCGCAGCGGGCAGCCAAAACGAGCGGGGCAGAAAGAGGCGGGGAAGTCCAGGGCGTGGCGGGGCGTGGCGGGGCGGGGAGAATGCGAAGCACCGGGACGGAAAAAAGCGCAAGCGAGCGCCTGGGAAAGGAGGGAACCGAGTCGGGACGATGAGGCGGGCGGGCAGAACCGTTCCGTCGCGCAGCCCAGAGGGCGGGATGGTCGCGCGGGCGGGCTGGCGGGCGACCTTGCGAGGGGCTGGGGAGTTGCGCAAGGTTGGTGAAGGTCCCGGCCGGCGCAGCGCGACGCGGCATTCGAGTGACGGCGCGCGAGTGAGTCAGCGCCACGCGCGCATTCCTCTGCCGCCGCCGCCGCGGAGCTCCTAAGGCGCCACCCAGTACCCCGCGCAGCGGCGCAGGAAAGCTACAGGACTGTACGTCGACGCCCGAGCTCAACCACATATGGGGGGTGAAGTAGTCAGCTCGTGCATCTTCCCACTCTACCTACTCCCGGGATTAAAATTCCGGTCGATTCATGTAAAATTAGGGGTGGACATAGTGGGTAGGTGCGGTAGGATTTCTTAGCTTCTCCTGATATTTGATTCAAATCATGTCATCATCACCTCTCTCCATCGGGATGGCAGAAAAGGGCAGGAACATTCGGAACAGTAATTGGGCGAAAAAAATCCTTCGACCTGCTTAGGGTAAGTGTCCCCTCAACCACTACGGCCTTCCTGCTATTGGTAGGTGGATGCGAGAACGTTGCAACTGATGGCACGTGATTGGTGCCCTACGCGTGCTCTAAGAGCATCAGCTGTCACAGATACAGGACGCGTGGCGACACCACGTTGCATCGCGGAAGGGAAGTACCTCGGGGAGGGAAGTACGGAAGGAGAACCCATCAAACAACGAAGCTGCTACCATAAGCACTGAATAAAATTATCAAATAATACAGGAGGGACCAGGTTATGGAAATCCAGTTTGATGTCAGTTATAACGCAACATCCTTACTGTAACATTACTGTACATATTTTTTTTTATAAAAAGCAGTTTGAGAAGAAATATAAATATAAATATATCTTTTAAATTCACGAGACAAACAAGGAACAACTGACAGAATGTCAAAAACCAAAAAAGTAAGAAAGGATTACAGGCAGCTAAGGAGAAAAAACTCGAATGGCATCAAACCGAATAGAGAGACACCGTCTGTATTCGAATAGGGGTACACTATTACACGCTTATATAATGTGGATTGTTTACCCTTGCACTTATTTACTGCTTTCTTCCCCACCCAATCAGACGACTGAGTCGTCTAACTTTCTAAAAGATGACACGACCGAAGATCTTTTCAAGACAATGGCATTTCACTGTAACGTATGACACATCGGTTTCGTACTGCATTCCTTGAAGGCATGTCTTCAGTCAATGAACAGTAGGCATTTCATAAGTGTACCTTGCCATGGCAATATAGAGAAGGTGTATTCCCACACAGTTAGCCTCTAAACAATTTTATATAGGTATTTTTAATTGAAGTATTTACATCTGTTTTAAATGCAGATATCATGTACGTTTCGACATTTCAGATCTGGCGTGTTTTGTCAAGCTTTTTTGTTCACTTTCCAATGTATTTATGTGTCGTTTTTGTATTCTAAATCAATCCCATTGTAAATATTAGCATTAGGTAACAAACACAATGTGGCCTACGTAATAGAACTTACTGAAAGTAGTCAACAGGAATGCCATCGCAACTAGGTAGAGCACTGCGTCGTCGTAAGACACAAAACCTCAAAATATCTTCTCTTCTGAGACACCAGAAGTATTCTACTCAGCGATATCTCTTCAACCACTCTCGCCGAAATGTACAATTGTGTCTTTCAGCAACCTTCCTTTATACTCGTATCCTATTGTGAGGAATGAGTGAATACCTAGTGCCACTTCACCCTTTCAGAACTGAATACACACAAGGGGACACAGGCAACAACCCCTGAAAAGATTCGCATCATGAAATGCACGTGTCGCGCAATCATTCCGGTTTATGATTCTGTTATGACGTTCGTTTGTACTTTTCTGAATAAAAAATGTTTACAACCCGAGGTAATATGATGGACTTGACCTTCGCGATATTGTCCACAACAAAGTAAATGAATTGAAACGCATGAAGCAAGGCTTTTATAGTTCGCATGATCGAAGTTTGATTGCAACAATGTTTTATTTACACTGAAAGGAAGGTTTATTTGCACGTAATAGTAATATTCATATTTTGTGTGTAGAGTTTCCGACGTACGGTCTCTGCAAAAAATCTCAATCACGACCGTGAAAGAAACGGAAACTTCACACACGAAATATGAACATTTTTTTCAACAACTGCATAACAATATAATACAAAAGGTTTTGTAAACTTGCACTGGACTGATACCCGGACAATACAGAAATGCATTTCATAGGTCCATAATTAGAGAAAAGTATATAAATCCATGTGAATACTTTTTTTCATTGTAACAAGATAATTGTCTTAGCAACAATATTTTTAAAAAATATATTAAAAATGACGAAATTCACGTACGGCTAGCAATGCATAGAAGTTGCCTTTTTTATGCAGTTGAAGAAATAGTAATTATGTAACAATGGCACACCAACCCTAATATCACAAGAGTTTGAAGAACCGAAATATAAATGAAAGTATTCCAAGTTACATTAAAATTGTTTCACATTCCACGCGTTTACATTAAACACGAATAATGTCCAATGGGCAGATATTTTTGTCGGATTAATGAGACAATATCACTTCGTATAAGCAGTATCTTCATACCCATGACAAATACAACAGAGGCTCACGGACGACGGAAATCGCGTATCAGGAATGTCACGTAAAGCCAAGGACACGCATTCGCGATCTCAATTACTTAAACGATGACATAACAGAAATGTAGTTCAAATAGCTTCGAGAGTTCAAGACCTATGCCCAAAAAAGGCCTATAGGGGAGACCGAACTACACATGGCTTTGTTAGAGCAAAATTATCAGTCGGGTAGGAAATTCGCCACTTCCCAAGTTTCAGACCTGCGAGAGATAGTCTACGAGGTGGATCTCGCTCGTCGACGACGGGTCTGGAACAAGGAGCTGAATTTGCATTAGGAATGAAATGTGCTCAGTAAGATTGGGTCACGTTTGGGGGTCGGGTCGGGTCGGGTCGGGTCGGGTCGGATGGAGTCTGCTCGAGTCAGATGGAGTTCGCTCGGGTCGGGATGGGATGGGTCATATGGTGGAGCGGTCGGGTCGGAACCAGCCAACCATCTCTACCTGAAGTTCCACCGGTTCTTCACTGGATGCTGAAGAAATCACATGAGTAAGTGCACCACACAATTTCAAGATTCCCCCCCCCCCGGTTCGAGCAGCGTGACAGACGCACTTCTTGCAGGAAGACGTCGGGTGCAGGGGCGGAGCACGGGGAAGCAGAAGTGCGGGCCTGATCGTTAACGCTCCGCACCCCACCCACCCCTCCACCCCATCCGCCGAGTCGTGGCTGGCGCCGCTGATTTATCAGCCTAATTAGCATCTCATCGCGACCTCACGCCCATCGATCTCTCCGGCCCTTGTGTGCCGCACGATTGGCGCCGGCAGAACCGGAAAGCATTCGGTTTTGGGCAGATCCATCCCAGCAGGTGCCGAATATTGGGGCTCGCGAATGCATGTCGCTTGCATGTTGCCAGGCAACCCTTGCTTTACTGGCAGATTGTCATACAGCCTTTCACAGAAATGCTATGAGTGAGCATATTATTCACCTATGGCATTTCCTTTAGTTTCTTCATTCTTTCCCTTCGACCACATTTTCTACTTAAACGAGTCCGTCTATCACCAACGCGACACCTTCTCAATAAAACACCTTTAAATGATAAATGAAAGCATTTACCATAGACCTAAGTACTCTGTAGTGCAATGTCAAAAACTTCCCGAGGGTTACTTACAAATAATATGTAAATAAAAGTTGTAAGGCCTTAAGGGTTGACCAGTATATTGAAGTTAATAATAATAAAAAATGTTTTGATTAGACTTAAATCATTTGCAAATGTTACTGTATGCGCAACTTATCCCCCCTTCCTAAGGTAATTTTTCAGTCAGACACGTAGCTACGGGGAAGACCAGGAAACTAAAAAATAATGAATAATCGCGATGAGTTCATGTTACACGACTTGCGAATTATTATAAAATACGCAGTGAACGTGAATATTTTAAATAACTTACATTAAAGTATTTCATCAAGTAGAGAAAAACAGTTTTCAAATGGAGAGAAAAAGTTTCCGTGAAAAAGTATTTTGCAAAACATTACATAAAATGAACTCCGCCAGTTCCGTCTTTTATTGTTTTTATATCAAAGGTTTCCTCGCCTAGCTCACCCAAAAGAAAATTCTAGCTACGGCACTGCCTTCAGGGAACCTGAAAAGGAGAGCTCGCAACTCTTTGAACATTGTATAAGTACTTATATAATTATAAATGCGACTTTGTATTAAGTATGAAATTTAACATCATTCCTTTTTTGGTCGCCTCTCACTTCCTAATATAAGTACCACCACTTCAAAGGAAGTTAAACGAAAGCATGTACCTGGAAAATACATTAAATCAATTGCGCAACGTATCAATAAACTGACTCCCACCATTCAATTTACGAACATTCGCAAAAGTCTAAGCAACTTTTCCCAGCAGCGTGAGCCCCTCGCCTGCCCGTGGCCGCACGGTGCCCGGCGCTCGCATCGTCCCAGCAGAGAGCCTCTGCGATTGCGTCGCGCTGCTGCACGGCGACGCGCGGGGTATTCATTTGTTTATATCAGCCGTAACCTCCCCCCCCCGGCACGAAGCACGCGGCCCGCGTCTTTTACGACGCTGCTCCATCCGTACACGTCAACGTAAAACAAATGTAATGGCACTTTATCACAGGGGCACGAGCTGGAAAGCCACCGCCCTGGCGTCTGTACGATGCCTGCCCTCCGGCCCGCCCGCTCTCTTTGATGCAACATTGAAGCGCTCCGCGGCGCAAATTCGTACACTTCCAGGTGTACTCGAGTCGTGGCGCGTAGAAAATGGTGTTAGGGGCGGGGCTTGTCGCTCGCTGAGATGGAAAAGAGCCACTCTCTTCGGGTTCACTCGGCTTGGGAAGGAATCCCAGCGACTTAGGGCTTGCCAACTGTCAACTGATGACATGTGATTGGCCCCCTACGCGTGTGACAATCGTGCTCGAATAGCAACAACTGACACCTACACCAAACGCATGGCGACATCACGTTGAATGTCGGAGGGGGAGTTGTTTAGTAGTAGGGAATGGTTTTGTTGTAGCGCGTGCACAGTAGATTTTTTCTTGACGGTTAACACACAGCAATTATTCCTTTTCTATATTTAATTAGAAAATCCCCAATGATAGTTGCCGAATCTGTGTACCACTTAAATAGCAAAACAGATGCCCACCCAGCACCCAATAGTGTCTATCTGACACATCCAATACTTGGAACGTCAATGAGATCAGTTAACTCTGAGAAAATCCTTTTACTTACTAACAAAACTATTAATTTCAGAAACCGTTGATAAGAACCATTTTTATCGACAAGACGTCACATCGCAATAGAATATGACTCACCCTTCAATAACGAATTCCGAAGAATGTTTTGCAACTAAGCGATTGCCTCATGCGATTACCGTAACTACGGAAGATTCCTTGTCGCCTGTCAGTTTACCATACAGCTTTCGCTTTATTAGGAATAGCAGTACGTCGTGGAATGAGATTACAGTGGAACAAAACGAAATGGCATCTTAGTGACGCCAATCTGAAACACACTCGCGTAACATCACGTACCACTGCAGAAGTAAGAATGGGGACACGATCACACGAACCAAGCTTTACGATAAGCAGATTTTTCAGTCAACAATTCTCGACAAGGAGAACAATTACACGATTTTCGTACACAACCGATACAAATATCACAGAAAGGAAACACAGAAATGAGATTAACAATGTCCTCTAGTACCAAATACGGCCGCAATCGGATCGTTTACGCACTCAACATTACATAGATATCGTCTGGTTCATTTTAAATACCCTGAATTTAGAAAAACGATGCGCAGTTAAAAGTTAGCTGCTGCACGTTCCTACATCGTTCTGTAAACACACCAAAACGATAGCGTATTGCGTGTGTGTTACCTTGTCTGCTTTAGTTTATAAAACATAATATTCGCGACTTGTCCAATCCACTATGTTGATTCGATTAACGTTCCTACGGACTCTTTATTTATTACGAGTATAACACTATAAGTCGGTAACGTTTACGCACAGTAAGGAACTTATAAAAATTCGTCCGTAAAATCCTTCCAATTGTAGTACGGGCGACCGCTTGTGGCGCCGCCACCGCCGCGTCCGTTTCTTCTCAAGGAGGCCGAGACCACGTCAGCCCCCAAGGCGGAGGCTGCGGCCCACTCCCCATCAAGGCTCTGCGCCGCCGCCAACAAGCCGTCCGTTTCGCGCCCAGCGTCGTCACGTGTCGGCGCCGCCTTCCGACACTCGGGACGCAGCGCTGCAGGGACCGGCGGGCGATACCGACGGCTTCCGTCGATCCGATCGGATGCGATCGAGGGGAACGGGATCGGATATGAAGCTGCCGGGCGAGAAAGGCGGAAAATCTGTCGGCGCGGATCGGCCATGACCGACTTCGATAAGATCGGCCCGCGCGAATCGGTTGACTGACAGTGGATCCCGAGATGGATCTTAATCCCTCCACCGACGCATCTTGAGGATCGGGGAGAGCCGTTCGGGGCAGAGGGCGATGGACGCGGCTTGAGTGAACGTCACAAAACGATGAGCGAGAACAAGCCGACTCGCCGGAGCGGGATGGACGACTGATGACGACGAAAGTCATTCAATAGGCTGATGTTGTCCAAACACACATGTCGGATTCCCGCACTGCCGAGCTGGAGAGGGCCGCGGTGCGGGGAGGGGAGGGGCGGCGGGGCCGAGGTTCACGACCGGGCGGCGGAGCGCAATACGCCAGGAGTGACGTCACGAGGGAGCCCTCCCATCTCACAGGCGGCCGCCCGTGAGACACAACCTGCGTCGCCCGGCCACTCGGCTCGGCGATCGCACCGCCCCCGCGCCGCCTCCGCGCTCGCCTCGTCATTAGGAGGCGCGGCCACTACGCACAATGCCGCGCGCCACCGTCGCTGCATTGCATCGCTAGATCGCAGGGCAATCGATATACAATCTCACTAATTCAAAGCATCCGGTGCATAATTAATTTCACGGCCCCCGTAGTGTAATAATAGGCTAGGAAGGCGACAGTGTACAAGCGCGGCGTAAGGCGGCAACACGACGGCCGAGCGGGGCCGGGGGGGGGGGCAGGGGGCGCGGCGGAGATTTGCTCTCATATAGCGCGCAATAAGCGTTGGGGGAGGGGAGAGGATGGAGAGCGCGTCCGCTCAGGCTTCGCGACCGAGTCCACTCCGCGCGGCCTCGCTCGCGCCCGCGACCGCCCCGCCCCCGTCCGCCGCAGTGTCTCTCCAACGGCCCGGAGCCGGATCACTCCGACAGAGAGGGCTCCCGCCCGGCCCCCTTCAGCCCGATGCTCCAGCGGCGGGCGACTTCCACGCGTCATCCGATGCGCGTCTCTCGCCGCTTACCGCTCGGCCACACCGCACCGATTCTAGCGCTCTCCGGCTAGGCATCTCTCTACGCACTTTACCGAGCTAATCGTTTCAACACTGGCGTACGTTGTACCTTCTACCGTCCAACAAACTGGAACAAAAACGGCGACTTCCCATGTTGGAATGAAGGTCAGTACATTCGCTTCGTCATATGTTTTCCACGCAAACAATTATCTTTTAATAAGTGAACTCCATAGATAAACAAATTCCGCAGACAGGACAGGCAGCTTTTTTTCACCTACGAAACGCAATGACACTGCCCTTCGCGGACGGGGCGTATTCCCTATCGACTTGCCACATCACAGTCGTCGGTATTTCCGAGTGATGGTAAACACACGCGGGCCGGCCTCACACCAGCCGAGCCGCTGCGGGCCCCGTCAGCCCGCTCTGGCAGCCGGCGAGAGCGGCGCAGCGGGTCGCCCCGCAGAGCGAGCGGCGGGGCGGGCGGGGACGAGGGACGTCCTTGTGCATTATTAACCCCCGGAAGGGCAGCCCGCGGCGCCGGGGCGGGGCGCAGCCGTGGGATCGTTCGAACAGTCGCGTATTTTGGTTCGTGGCCGGCGCCACCGGGAAGCGCAACCTTGCCCGATCAGAACGCGATCGCAAAGGGTGGGGCGCGGTGGCGGGGGGGGGGGGGTGGAGCGTAACCTCGAAATTTTCGGCCGTTGCATGGTTTTCGGAAATGAAAGGTAAAAACCATAAAAGGAAAGAGATTTGCGTATACTTGGTTTTTTATTCTCCTAACGAAAAGTGGCTAGTTTTAAATTATTTTATGTTGTGGATGTTGCCATTTGACTTTCTGTTTGATTATATATGGTTCTTCATCATTATTCGGAACAGAAGGGTCGAAGAGACGTAAAATAGAAATCTGTCGAACACAAATACCACACATGTCAGTAGAACACGCTGGTTACACAAACAGTTGCAGAAGAGAAACTGATGCCTTTTTCATTCATTAACACACAAGAACCAAAACCGCAAAATGAATATGAATCGGTTCTCCGAGGTTAAGGCCTTTGAGGAAACTCCACTCTTGGACACGTGGTTTGCTCCCAAGGGTCGCCAACTTTTTCCCCCCACACGTAGCGAGCGGCGGGGCACGTAAGCGCTATCTCGGGGCGTTCCATCTCACTAACTCCTTTCCGTTAACCAGGCGATTCAGAGCAGCGCGATCAAGCGCCTGCGGGGCTGAAGAGAGCCAGGGGGGCGGGCGAACGCGACGAGGAGGGGTGGGGTGGGGGTGGGGGGCGAGGCTGTGTCGCCGAGTAATGAAGCGCCGCCTCTGAAGGAGTCCCCGAGCCGAAGCGGCAAATGACCGTTTCGAAATTCAATTACGAACTGATCGAATCAGCGCGGGAGCTGCATGCGCAGTCAGAGGGCTGCGCGCAGCCCTGGGAGGCGGCTGGCAAGTGCTTCGCCGTTTTTTCCCTCCCGGATTCAAGACGAGATTAGGGCGACGGATTCGTGGAAAGGAGTTGCAGGAGTTGGAGATACAGGTAAAAAATAGCCAGAAAGGAAGTCGTATAACAAAGTTCAGTAAAATTTCCTGTAGCGCCTCAAAATAAACAAAAACACCCATTCGTAAAATGTTTACCATCTAATTGCCCAACGCCATAATAAATTCATTTATTGAGAAACGTGAATATTTTCCGATCAATTGGGATCAATAGAAATGGATTACGAAAATTGAATATCACAAAAGCATTTGCCAAATTAATAGGCTAGCCAAATACGTTCTCAATTTGAAGAGCCTGTCAAATAATACTGGACCTGATCATGAAACAAATATAACACGAAATTGTCAAAAATATTAAGCCCCGTTACTATAAGTATGGAAAACAAAACATTTTACTCCAAAGAGCAAACGTATACCTGCACTGAAGTAATGCAGGGTGAAACACGGCAGTTGCAGTATACCTTCTGTCGCTGGTGAAGAGCAAACTTCCTGCCCATCAGCCTAAAAATAAAGCGCGAGTTGCACCGCAGTTGTTCCGTCGCGCTCCCCGCCAACAGGCGCATCAAAGCAGGAACCCCCCGCCCCTCCCCTCTCGCGGCAATTTCCCCTCATTGGCAACATTACGCTCGCGGCATTAAGCCCCAGCGCCCGCGCAGTCTTGGCTCGGCGTCCCGGGCGAGCGGGTACGCGAAAGAATTACCGCGCACGGTCCAATATAGCGGTGATGATGCGAGAGACGGTGGCTGCAGCAACGGCAGCGTCTTGGCTGCCGCCCGCCCGGCCCGCGCTGCAGCTGACGTTGCCTGGAGCTGACGTTGAAAAATGGGGGAATCGGCGGGCTCCGGTGCGCTGCGCTGTGCTCCGCTCCGCGCCGCGCCGCGCCGAACCGCCTGCCCGTCGCCGGCGCAGACGGATGGACGAGCCAACTTGCGTGTTTCCGCCGTCCTTCCTTGGGGCCCGAGCGCTATTGATACCCGGCCGCCTGTGGTTTAAGGGGGAGCGCTTCGGAGAGCTAGGCCTCGCGTGCCTGCAGCGTTGTGCTTTGCAACGCTTATTAATTGACGAGTTGTGGGCGGTTCTCTGCGAAGAAGACCGTCATAAAGCACTCACATAAATGACTATTATTATCATTGTTATCATTATTATTATTATTATTATTATCATCAACGTTACCATTATTAATGAACTCGTGATTGTTTAATTACTTTAATCTGACGTTTTCCCCGGTGAACGCTCGTAAATTTGAGCACTTTTGCGATGAAAATTGTTAGATCAAGCCTCTAATATTAACAGTTGCAACAATGTTATAGCACTTCCGATATTTCACTACGAACTGTTTAATATAAAGTTCGCGTAATAAATATTATCTAGAATTACGACCAAATTATCACGAGGAAAACGAACTTTCTTTTTGGGAAGGCACATTTGTGAATTTCACAACTTTTCCTATAAATTTACATAGACTTTGCAAGTCCGAATTGAAGTCCAAAAGACGCCACAGAGTAGCTAGCATCAGAGTCATTTTGAATATCGTATGAGAATTAATTACCCAAGGGGCTATTTGCGTTTATTAACTTACATTCTTTAGTCTTATCTGCCGCCCACGAAAAAATGGAAATCTTTATTATTATTATTATTATTATTATTATTATTATTATTATTATTATTATTATTATTGTTGTTGTTGTTGTTGTTGTTGTTGTTTCGCAATTAATATTCCGTATTATCCGCTTTCTTTCGCGAAGGTCAGTGTCCAACACGCGCGTGCGTCCAGTGCGTCCGTTTGGGCAGCCCTCGGCATCGCCTGCCAACTCCGGCAAACACGAGGCGTTTAGACATTTGCGAGCAGTTACACGCCTCGTGACGCGCAGCACAACTCGCGCGCGACAGAAGCAGGCGGCTCTCCGCCGCCTCTGGCGCAGGCGCCAACGAGGGGAACGCCGCAGGAAGAACTTCATTACACGTCTTCATCGAAAATCTTTCAAATTTTTTTTCCGGAGGGAAAAAATGTCTTAGGATGTTTGGGAACCAGATGAAACATGATGGATTACGTGTATCACATGGTTGTTTGGACACATGTTCCAAACATTGATCATCTCATTAAAAGAATCATATTAGGATATATATTTCTTAACGAGGGAAAATTGTAACATTGAGAAATGCATTGTTTTAAGGTCCTGAAAACGTCCATTAAAATATTGTATCCGTCAAACATTTAGAGACGTCTCATGGTACCGCTTTGGCGATCACACTAGTAAGCCAACATTACAACATTGGTCTACACTGAACTATGCTGAACTATATTAGCCTCCTTGCATTTTGCTGCCACAACAGCAGCCATGTCGCAAAGATGCACAAGACCTATAGTCTAAGGCTACCCTGGGTACTCAGGATTCCGAGTAACAAGAACACTCGGGTCTCTAATCTTCTGCCACAGAAGAAATATATCCACAACTATTTAGTTGCGGCCTGTATCATACTTTTTGCACTTGTGTCTGAGTAACTGTCTTGTAACGGAGACGTTCTTATCTACACCGACTCGTATCCTCAAAACGTCATGCTCATCTCTCGCAACCCTAACTAACAAGAAAAGAATTTCCGTAAACACGAGACTTTCGCAGCCAGTCATCCGAATGCTGGCGGCTGCCCGGGCGAACTGCGGTTTTGCCAACGTTTGGATATCGAGACATTGCTCAGGACTGAAATGCAAGCTGTATTTTCGCGTTCAGGGCACGTGCATCGGCGTGAGACGCTCTTAACCACCCGTACCCGCGCTCACGCCCGCGCCCACGCCCGCGCCCGCGCCCGCGCTCACACCCACCCGCGCCCACACCCGCACCACGTCCGTGCCCGCGCTCACGCCTGCCCTCACGCCCGTGCTCACGCCCGCGCTCACGCCCGCGCTAACGTCCTCGCCCGTCCCCGCGCCCACGCCCCGCGCCCGCGCCCACGCCCCGCGCCCACGCCCCGCGCCCACGCCCCGCGCCCGTGTCCTTCTCCGGCATCCGACACGCCGGGGGCAGGACCCGAGCGACCGTTGGGAGCGCTGTGCTCTCAGCGGAGCCACGCAGCGGCGGAAGGGCGGCCCCGGGCGGGGCGAGGCAGGGCGGGGCAGGCGGGGGGAAACAACGGAGGGACGGACGAAGGGCACACAGCGGGGGAGCCGTGGAGAACGAACACTTCGCGGACGAAAGTGATCCACCAAGCGGACAAATAAGAACGAATGACGTTGCCAAGGAAAGTGCGTCACGCTAGGAAAACTAGAGGGGAAATAAAAGCAGTGGCTTTAAAACGTTTGGTACAAGGTATGACAAGCGGTAACGTTTACTGAGTAAACTGTATGACTGGAGAGAGATGGGGAGGCTAAACCAGAGCAAGAGAAGGTTGATCAAAAACGCAGGAGCATGTAGAGAGCAGTTGGAAGCAGAGGGTGGCCACTTCAAGTACCTCAAAATTGCCTCACAAATACTAAAAAAAATGCCTCAAAAGTACTGTTTTGATTTCTCTGATTGATCCCTGTCTGACGCAGGGAAATGAATTTCCCCACCTCTCCCTCGGTTTCCCTCACGTACTCGCGGGCGCAGGAGGGCCTCAACGCCCGGCGACCTGCGCGGTAGGTCGGGGCGTGGGCGGGGCTCCGGGCCCAAGACGGGAGACGGCTGCGCGAGGTGAATTTAATCGCCCGAGTGTCGCGACGCGGCGCGGCGCACGCACTTGCGACACGCAAGGGCCTCCGTGAGTGCCTCCTCCCCGCTCCGCTCGTTCCGCCCACGCAGCGCACCGCTTCTCGCGCTCGCCTCCCGCCCCGCCCCGCCCCGCTCCGCCCCGCTCCGCTCCACCCCGCT
>BOPP01000091.1:127317-144978 GCA_017312745.1 Gryllus bimaculatus
CCCGCCCCGCCTCGCCCGCGCGCCTTTGCAGGCCGAAGCGCAGCCCCTCACCGCCCTCACCTCCCCGCCTCACCGCGGAGGGTGCTTCTCGAGTGCTTCTGCATACACTCGTCACCCGCCCTGCGGTGTGGTCTCGCCTCCTTTGTTCCGCCCTTCCTTACATTTCCCGCCTTCCGACTTCCTTACTCTTTACCTTGGCTGTCCTCCCTTACAATTTCCGACCCTTTCTTACTCTTTGCCTTTTCCTGCCCTTCCTTATGCTTTCCGACTCTTCCTTGCTCTTTGCGTTTTCTCAGCCTTCCGACCCTTCCTTACTCTTTACCTTTTCCTGCCCTTACTTACTATTTCTGACTCTCTCCTACTCTTTGACATTTCCTACCCTTTCTCACCCTTTGCCCTTACCTGCCCTTCTTTATTCTTTGCCTTTTCCCAGCCTTCCGACCCTCCCTTACCCTTGGCCCTTCCCCAGACATTTTCTTCAGTAGCACTGCTACCTCAAACTTCTGTGCAGAAGGACTCTTCAATCCGATCCCTTCCATTTAAACACATACGAATTGAAAATTTTGAACACCTCTCAGGAATGTATGGCAATTCTACCAGTTGAATATTCACGTTTCATTCAAAAAAGTATTTTCATCTCGCACTACAACCAAAAAAAAAATTAATGTCTTACGAGATTTTGTAAAGAAATGGAATTTCAATTTAAACCATAAATAAATTATTCTACAAATACTGCAACTATTCAGCAGCAGCCAAGTAGAACTCCAATTTACGCCACATTTCACTTCTAAATGCGGTGAACCATGGTTCCTTTTCGCGAAAACCACAACGTTATCAATAGCGGATATGCGGATATGAATGTGGCTGTGTGAGCCTATGCACATACGCGCTAAAAAAAGTAGGTGAAAAACAAGAAAGTGTTTGTCGTCGTAAGCTATGGTATGTAAAATAAATCATTCATACCAGCGCAGTTCTAGCACATTACTTCGTGTACCAGGTCTTACTCGTTACACGGGAGTACACTCCTTGAAGCATGCTCCTGGCTTTATGAGTGCCAGTGCATGCACGATGTGCACGATTCCTTTCCGAAGTTTGCATCGCAAATACTGGGGATGTCTCAATTCGTTGTAGTACGAGACAAATATAATTTTAATTACAAATATTATGTCTTGAAACATCTTTCGCCTATAACTAAATTAATTTTAATTAATAACACATTACCATACTTCCGGCTTATTACGAAATAATTCAACAACAGATTGACATTACATTTTGTTCTCATCTATTACTGATGTATTCATTCATTACTGGGAGTAAATTGAAACAAATGTTTATCCAGTTACTACTTGAGCTAATATTACCAACTCTTCATATTACTTCGTCGGGAATTATTGACTGAAGCCTCCATTCCGAACAAAACATTTGAGCTTCTCTTTGCAGGCGAGTTACTCGTCCAGATCGTTTCATGTCACAGGTCAAGACCTGTGACCTCATCAGCGATGACGATCACCACGCGATGTTTCTCTATTGATGTCTTGAGCCCCTGATGCTCGCGAACGGACCAGGGTAGATCTACTCCGAGAGACTTACTGGTGCGGTATAAGCGCAGAGCCCTTTCACGCATTCGCTTCCACGGAAGATCCCAGGAACGTTTCCCCTAGCGTTGCTGTTGCTTTGACAGGTTCGAAAAGCGGGGGCCGGGGGTTAGGGCGTCGGGAAACAGGCGAACTAATCTGAGGACGAAATGAAACTTCCGAGGTTCATAACACGCGAAGGAAAGCAATGCATCTCCAAGCAGCACTTCTGAGTTATCCCTCCTCGAAGAATTCATCACACACTAGCTCTGATTCATACGACGGAAGGTGCTCAAAGTTCAAGTAGAATTAAAGCATGAACGAAATGGGCCCTCACTGAAAACGCACTTATAAATTACATTTTAGTGCCTTTTTCCTGCCAGGGTGCTTTCAATTAAAATCTGATAATGAAATTCGTTAATGAAAGTGTTTGCGAAGGACATATTTTCGTATATTACATGAAAACACACGCGCAGAATATGTAAAAATGTCGTTTTTACACCAAAAAAAGGTTTGCTCAAATTATTTTAAATTTAAAAAAACGAGCTCCAAATGCAGCTACTTGTCTGTCGGGAGACGCCGGGTCCTAGGCACAGGTGCCAATGTTTCGGCCGCCATTCTGCGGCCTTCCTCAGGGCGAAATGCGAGTTCCAAATGTGTTGTTTATAACGAATTAGCCTCAATTTCAGGCTGTGGATTGTCAGCCATGTAATCTAAAAAAATCTCTTCGGAGTTTCCCCTGAGACGCAGGCTCTACGAGTTCTTTCAGCGGACATGATACGATGGGCCAAACCTAATCTGCCATGCGCGCGTGGCGAGTATTTACGATGTGTCACACTCGCCAGGTGAGGCCTGGAGTGTGGTTAACCCTCCAAGGCCTCACGATACGCCGCAATTATCTCAGGCAGAGCGCGTAGGAGGGACGGTGGGTGTGTAGATGGGCCAACGGACGTAGCAGCAATGGTGTGAGCAGGGACGTTTCGATTCTACTGATTCGATTTCGAAATCGATTGTTTTCTTTTGATTCCTATGGAATCTACGGAGTTTGTGCAGCACTATCCATCTTCTGCGCATGCGCAGATGCACCAAAGTGGTGCGAAACTTAAACTGCGTACGCGCAGAAGATCGATAGAACGTTCGAGATGGCACAAACTCCTTTCTGTTGTATTCGATTCTTGCTGGAATCGATTCTAAAAGGTCGGAGTCGAATCAAATTAATAGTTTTGAGATTTTTCAAATGCTCCGTTGACTGATGAAACACGAGTTCATTACATTTTCAAATTTTTAAGTTTTAAATTGTGATAACATCATACATTTTTACAGTATGTATACACTAAATTCAGAGTTCTGCAGACTTATTTCGAGGGAGTAGTATTGCACAAATATTTGTTCTTTGTGCTTTCACAATCTGTCGACATAAATAATTTGAACACTGAAATACGAAAAAATTGACCATCCTTGCACGTTTCTGCTTTAATCATCCTAACCTGAATACCTAGAGACAAATTACACAGAGGCGCTATTTTAAATATTCGGTTCCGTTAACTACGTTCGTTGGATAGGTGCTTTTTTTATCACTTAAGTAGAACGACGGTGTAAAAGAGAAAGTACTTATTTGAATATGATTCTTTTGTAAATCGATTTCCTTCTTGTGATTCCGAAGTCGCTTCCGGAATAGATTCATTTTTAGGAATCGAATATTTCTAGGCATTTGGGCTGAAGGGACACAGGGCGATGGGCCAAGAGGTACAAGGGCATCGACTGTAGTGACACTTTTCGAAGGAGCTAAGGTCATGCAACGAGGAAGAAAGAAACTTTGTGCCGTTTCATTAGAGCCAATTTTTGCTGCTCTAGGACCCCAATTTTCCACAGTCGGTAGCAGCATTTTTGCTGTCACGGGACCCTAGTTGTCAATTATTTCACACAGTTTGTGTCTTTTAGTTTAGATTTGTTAATTGAAATAATAATGCTGTGCAAAGTAAACGATCGTTCCTTCACATTTCGAATCGTGACGCGCCACTGCAATGTCATTGGGTCGAGGAGCTAGTCGATAAGAGAGCACGGAAGCCTCTTGGAGAGCTAGGATCGTCGAAGGCCCAAAGTATTACAGCGGGGTAGAAAAGGACTGCCCAGTCGGAAGGTAAGCCGGAGTATTAGGGACAGGCTGAAAAGAAGACTTCCAGAGGCCCACAAAGAGGATGCTGTTGAGATAGTGGAGAGCAACGAGGGGACTTGAGACTGACCGTATAAGGGAAGGATTGCCAAAGCATTGAAATTAATACCCAGAAGAAGCAAAAGACGAGGAAAGATAAGGGGAGACAGCTAGTAGAAAAAAGCCAATGGCAAATACGGCGTCTTTAGGGAGATGCAACCGAATAGACTGGACTGGAAAGATCTGAAAGTGATGGCTACCAAGAGAAAGATTCGGAGATACGAAGGGTGACAGAGATAAAGAATAATGCGAGTGACAAGGTGATATCGACCGCGAGCGGAGAAGCGCTACGCCCTAAAGAAAGCGGAGAGGCAACGGAGCGGAGACAAACAACCGGAGAGTACGGCGCAAAAGGGCGGGAGGCGTGTTCGGCCGCATCAATGCATGATGGAGGGTCCGGACAGGTGACGGGCCGGGAGGACAGCAGGGGAGCGCCCGAGGACGGCCAGGAGGGGAGCCAAGGCCGGGGCCGGGGCGGGCTCAGGTGAGCGCCGGGGGCGGGGAGGGGGGGGGCTGCGTTCGATCCCGGGGAGCGCCCCTGGGGGGCCGCCCCGCCCCGCCTCGCCCGGAGGAGTGTGCTTAGCGATAGGGCCCCGGGCGGTTGAACCGCCTGATTAGGTCCGGCCGGCCTCCCCTCGCGCGCAGGAAACCCGGAAACCTAATCAAACGGAGCGCTCGAGGACGTGCACGCCGGAGCGAACCGCGCCACCTCGAGACGCGTGGAGCGGTTTGGCGCCGCGCCATTGCATGGCGCAGCGCCGGAGCGCCAGCCGGGTAGCGCCTCGGGCAGCGGGGGTGGTGGTGGCGCAGGGTGGCGCCACTTCACGGCGGGACCCCCGTACAATGACTCCTTGCTCGGCGAGATTTCACACAAGTCGGATATCATTGCTCGGGCGGGCGATTTCATGAGGTTAAGTGACAATGCACAGGTGCACTGCAACAGAATCCTGTCACGAAGGAAATGAGCACTCACACTCAATGTTGGCAATGATCTATCGGCGCTGACTGTAGGTTTCGTCGTACACAAAAGTCGTACTGTTGAATTCGCCAATATAGCTAAGATTCGCGAAATCGTCTTAAGCCCAGATTTTATGAAGTCCAACGGCACAATGCAACCTGGTGATAAGACGCCAAACGTAGCATAATGTACGAGTACAATTACAAATCTCTGCGATAAAAAAAGAGACAAAATACGAAATAGATTTTTTTGTATGGACCATTTAGCAACGTAATGAAATCAAAAATACTGTTGAAACCTGAAGAATTGTTCGACTCCTTCGAAAACTTAAGTAGACCGCGAACTGCGGGGGTGAAAGTAACGGATGTCAATTCGCCCTCAGGTAGAAAGGTCGCTCCTGCTCACTGCACAAGCTGCGCACAACCGGCCAGCGCCTCGACGCCAATGAAGACGGGCGACCGCGACACCTGACTGCCCTTCGGTTCTCCCGGATAATCACGCGTTCGCCAGAACCGATGGATTTGCTCATTGGCGCCACTCCCAGCGCCCACGCAATGAATGACGCGTTCGCAGAAGTACGTTTATTGGGCATTGTTCACGAAACGAAATGACGCCACAGGCACAATGGAAGGAAAAGGTGAATGTACATGGCATAAGGTTTTTATGTCGATCGATTATTCTCCTGACAACGAGCACGTTACAATCAGAGAGATCAAACAGTTAATATGCAATATAAGTTCACCACGTTATTTTGCATTCGCCACAGAAAGCCACAGTTGCTCAGATTTCATTATTGTGTAATTCATTTAATTCTGTTTTGTATACATCTCTGAAAGCATTATTTATACTCTTATGCTATTTAGGTATAATGATTATTAAAAAATCTCATCCATTTTTGGTTATTTCGTTTTTTCGTCTTTGATTTAACTTGCCGGTTTAAGTCGTTCAAAATAGCAGGTTACTAAAATAACAGAGTTTGGGGATTTTGCATCAACAAACAAGTTTGTATACAGACATTATTGTTACAGGATCAATTTAATTTATAAAATATACTACTAGTTCCATTCACAAGAAACGTACAGTTTTACACATTGAGACAACATTTCGTTCACCACGTCCCTGAATAGGAGTGCTGCTTACTAAGCAGTAAAATACAAAGAAAATTAAACGCTAAAATGCTCAATTGCATGGCTTTTGTTACTTAACAAAATGTTACCAATTCAACCACATTAAAATGAATTTTTTTTTAATTTATCTCTTTCCCAAAGCCAATTTTGTTTGGTTTAGGAATTAAAAAAAAAAAAAAAAAAAAACGAAGCAAAAACTGTTTTTGGCTATAACCATTAGGTTATTCCAAACCCAAGTGTTATTCATAATCTGTAACGTCGCGCATCAGGAAATAGTGCGAGGCGAAAGCTATCATATGTGGTGGGTCTTAAGGAAGATATTTCAACTGTCGCAACGGACCTTGCGCCAAGCAGGAAACAGATGCCGCGCATCGAATTTACAGCTCGGCTTACCGAATGTCGAATTGGAACCTCAAGAGGTTGAGAGGCGTGTCCTTCCAGAAAGAGCTGTGCGGGGCGCAGACGTTAGCAATAAGACACAAATACCCGCACTAGACGCCCAGGGTCGCCATTCGACTCAGCACAAGCATGTGGCCCAATGGTCGTGTCCACGCTAAGCGGAATGGAATGCAACCCGAACGCGAGACGCTTTCCATTTGTTCTTTTGTCCTCGCGTGCAGCGCCAGTATAGTACCACACACACATTTTCTTTGGCCTTTTCTACTCAAAAAATTATGTTTGTTTGAAATTTGTGCAATTTACAAAACAGTGTGCAAAATAGAGAATAAATTTTGAAGAACACATGTGGATAAATTACTCAATGGTAATCCTCCTTGGCAAGTTAAAACGACATTACTTGTATGGAATAGAAGGTCAACTAATTGTTACAACACATTTCAACTAAACTTGTTTATGAAATCCAAGGCTTTAATGTTTTAAATATTGTTTCTAATTTTTGTCAAATACATTTTTTGCAATGGATGATGGTATTTCTCAAGTCAGTCTCTACTCGTATGTGTCCACGGCTTTATTTTATCCTCCTTATTACTAAATCATTATGATGATTTTTACTTAGATCATCTAATATATGCCTTCTTCTTTAAATTTGTTTGCAGAAATTAGATTAATTAATGAGGTAATATCATGGAACTGATTGAGAAAATTTCCGATTGCTTTTAAATCATTTTGGGGGCTGCTTATAAATTATATTTATTTACTTCATTGCAAAACATCATCTTCATATTACTTCTTTACACATTATTGTTACGTAGTTTTTGCTCGCTCACCCTGGTATTGCTCGTGGGTACAAACGGTTAGTGCCTTGTTTACAGTTTTTTTCTCTTACATACTTTCACGACAAAATATTCACGCGAAAGGCAGTAAATTCCTCATCAAAGGTATCTACAAGGGCACAATGCTCATAAAATGTAATGCTGAACAGGCTCGTCATTACTGTACACCACCATTCAGTCCAAATATTCAAATTCTAGGAATAGCATTAGCTGTACTGCATAGAGCAAACTTATACAAACTTTTGCAAGCTATGTGATCATGTATAATTCTATTCATGGAAATCAGAGATAAACAGATTTTATTAATCTTGCGAGAGCTTATCTACATTACTTCTGAATACTAGACACAAACATCCTTGGTGTTTTGCTGACGGCCATCCTTTATTAGTTTTTTATTCTCCCTAAACCCAGTTGGCACAGAAACTTTCGTGTTCAGCCAATAATACAAACTGGTCAAGGACTCTAACTGAATGAATAAGAAAACGCACGCTGTGGTACGAGCTATGCGAGAGCTATGAATATTTTCCGCAACTCTCTAATGACACACATTTGAATATTACACACGACACATACTCAGAGTTGGGAATTTTCTTCTGGATCTGTCTGTACTACTAGTGTTAAATGGCTGGAAAGAAAAATGATCGTTTCCATTGAGCTATATCTTACTTGACAATACACCATAATTTTACACGTCTCAGCTGATATTCCATTTTGCAAACACGAATATATTCCTTTTCAGAACTAGTGACAACACAACGGGAGAAAACTTTCAAACACAACCAACGGCGACCTACTTGAAGATAAAATATACCCAAAAAAATTCTATGACGAGTTCGCCAGTTCATCGCAACGTGTTTACAGTGACTGACGAAGATACAGCCTTGCCAGCTCCGCCGTGTGTGGTGATCGGTATGCCATCAAGATAGCTAGCCTCTATTTGCCCGCTGTGCTGCACGGAGCCCTTCTCTCAGAGGGCGGGAGGCGGGGGCCCCCGGGCGCCATCAATCTCCACAGAGCGCCCCTGCCTCAGAGGAATGCCTCCCTCGACCCCCGCGCAGGGCGCTCGCGGAGAGCGACGCGAGAACCATAACCTACGACGAATCTAATTATGCAGTCAGCCTTCTAACACACATCTGCTATGCTTGCGTATGTATTAGATAGCCTCTAGAGAACGCCTTAGAGAAAAAGAACGAATTAGAAATGAAGTACGAAAATGCGCAGATTGAAGTATGAGAATGCACGGATTCCCCGTTCAATTGTTAGTAAATGCTTTCATATACCATCACTTACAGTCAATTGCAATGAATTTTTATTATTTCAGTTCAAAAACTTAAAAGCACTAACGTACTTTACGTACTTCAAAACAATCGTGCAAATTCAACGTTGTCTTCCCTTTCGAGTTCCACGGAATCAGACGTAAATTCCTATTTAGATGATGCCATTTAACCTCACTATATTCCTCAGTTGACCCTTCACTACCCATTTCCGAGTCGGTGACGTGTCCTCTGGATTCGAGATAAACGAATTAACCGGCTACTTCTAATATTAGTCATATTTCGGACGTGATCCGTAACACTGACACCAAATTATTTTTATTTCGGATTTGAATTTAGTTTACATACAAGTGGTACGTAGGATTCAACTTCCGGATTTATCGTGAAACATGCATTGCGATTCCTATGCTCAGTACCATACTCCACCCTCAGTAAATCTACACATGCAGTACATCTCTTCTTCCCGTTCAATTGTTAGTAAATGCTTTCATATACCATCACTTTCGCGATCTCACTACTCCATTCACGAACATATTACTAGACATACGTAGCTCATCCTACTATCACAATGGCCTCTCCACCAGCACATAGACAGCGATACCACGTGGTGACCACTAAACCCTATTGCCCTGTGCTCCTATACCGTTAACTGCATTATTGCCTCGTTGCCTATTGGATTACCATGCATCTGCACTTCGGCCTCCGGTTCCCTAGGGCAATGATCCACACCCCGACTTGGCTGACAGAAGTCAACAAGAAAACACCCTACACAGATGTGGTAAAACAATAATTTCACCATTATGATAGTAATATTAGTGCTTAATACGGTGTAGCCGTATGTCTTCGTCAATATTGCTATCCTCCTAAATGAATTTCACCAATTTGCATTTGAGAAATGTATCAAATCTAGTAGAAACATCTCAACATCACTTCCTAAGAATGACAGAAAGAAGCATAAAAACAAAGATTTTAGAGATACGAAGGAGGATGTGTACCATTTCCTCATTAAATTAAAGCTTCATACATTAAAAAACAAATTTGGGTCACCGTCAAAGTGTCGCTGAAATGTTGCCACGTATTGCAGCACATTTAAACACACTTAGTGGGAAAGAAGGCATAATGAATCAACACGGAAATCCAAACCGAACCTGATTGTTTGTACGATTTATTCGCATACAATAGGTAAATTGATTCAATCTGATCACGCGACTGTAAGCGCTGCGAATTTAAAAGATTGGTTTCCCAAGATACAACGCACGTGGTCACTTTCAATACCAATCTATTACATTTTGTATAACAAAATAAAAGTAAAAAAATCCAATGTAAACATTAACTTGCTGAAGGAGATTTACAAAACTGTCGAAGTGGGGCTTGGGCGAGGGCGACGGAGGGGGTGGGGTGGGGTGGGGGTGAGTTTGGGGTGCTTAGCGCGTGTTCTGCAGCGGCGGGCTGCCGGGCGCTGGCAAAAGTCGCGAGGCCGTTCAAAAATAGCCGCGTCGGCTGTCGCGCACGCGACTCTACTCCACTCGACTCCATTCGATGGGCGCGCGGCTGGAGCGCCAACCTCGCTCGCGACTCCGACCCCACGATTCCCAACAACTCGGAATCGAATCCTTTGCAGAAGTCACGCTTCACTTCTTACAATCGAATTCGCAATGAGCGCGATTCGAAAACTGGCCTCATTCAAAACCGAAATTAAACCCGAAATTTGACATGGAAATCTCGATTTGAATTTTGACATGACATGTATTTTCGTTCCAAGTAAAAGTGAGGATACGATTCTAGTACGTAACGAGTATCTTTACGTACTTTATATTCATATCTACTCTCGTTCGCGTGAAACACTCTCGGATGTCGGAAATACGCCACTGTCGAGTCTCGAACCATAGAACCTTCCGGCGAAAGACTGCAGATGCAACGGATATCGATACTGAACCAATCTTATACTTACAATTAAGTTGACACACTTCGTTTACACTAAGCCGAACGATAGTTTTTTAGCGAAATTGGATAAGCATTATTGGTTCCAGTTTAACAAAAATACTATTAGTATCATCTACAGATTTTGGCTCTTATCCCTTATTGGACCCCACGTGAAGAAATCAACTCACTTCCGCGATGATATGGAGAACGATTATTCGTGGGAACTGCTGACGAAAAAACTAAAAAAGTCCACAAACACCCCAAAGAACTCATACAAACATATTTCGAATATACACTCTCAGCAATGGTGCGGGGTGTACCCGCGCGTATCCACGGTATCTTGGGCATGTTTTCTTTAAAGAGAAAAGGGCCGAGCAGGGATGTTTCCCCTCGGCGAACGCGTTGGTTGGATTCCGGTGTCGGCTGCCCGAAATCCGTTCCAGACGCAGCCCCCGCCCGCGTATCCGCCCCGCCCCGCCCCGCCTCGCCTCGCCCAGCACGCCGTGCGACACTCCGGAATGCGGCGCAGTTGCCTGGGAAACCCTTGCCACTTGCCACTGGCCACGCCACGTGCCCGCGCGCTCGCGTGGGGCGCCGCAGGAAGCGTCAAGGCACTGCGGACGTGAGGTCGAGTCACTCTAGCAACTGGCAACACAATTTCTAAGGAAACATCAAATCCCAAAACTGAAACCACGTTAAGTAAGAGTGTGACGAATTTTATTTTATTTTATTTTTATTACGATTCCTAGTGGTATGCAACTTTAGAGTAGAGAAGGGTGACTTGAGAGATTTCGAAAGCTCGATTGAAGAAAGTTGGCGCAATATTTTACTTTTTGAGCCTCTAAAAATACCCACGAAACATGTTTTTCAAAATTTTAAAGATGTTTTAAAACTAAAATTTCGGAATACGATTTCATAAATGATTTATGGATACAGAGCGAATTAAATTTGAATAGTTGAAATAAGATACAAATAAAATTCTAAAATTATTTTTTAAAAGTTGAAAATTTGAAAATGACCTATTTTAGTTCTCACCACATACCAACTAAAAAAACGAATACTAAAGTGCATAAGCTATGACCAAAATCAAATAGAATTACTCAATTATTTATCTTTAAATAGAACAATAGTGCAATATGAATTGGCTTTTCGGGTGATGCCGCGTCGAAGGCTGTGTTGCGTGGCAACACAGCCTTCGACGCGGCGTCACCTGGACAGTCAAGATAATTCACATGACTCCGGGCGCGGAAGCCTACGACTTCAATACTGCTGTAGCAGGAACTTTGAAGGAAGAAGTTTACAGTACGTTACGAATTGCCAGCTCATTTAAGTTCCTCAAGACTCTCTTTTTATGAAGTGAAACGTTTCCATCAGTCACACTTACACTTTTAAGTACCTCTTAATGTCTAGGACCACTACTTCATCCAGAGGAAGTTACCACTGGCATCACGACACAAGACGGAGCTAGGCATGTCGAGTGCATTTTGAGTACAAGAGCAAAAAAGACGGGGGTTGAATAGTAGAATGAAGTAACTGGTGTTGACACTCCATGCAGTCGAAAGAAAATCATGTATTGGAAAGTCATATACAATGATGGGAAAACAAAGGCAGAGTCGATTGCTGCAGTACAATGGTAATTTTGAGCATTTGATATCATTCTAGCATTCTTGACGTTCGGTACTAGAACAGGAATACCAGTATTACGTTAACATTCATCCTAATTATGTCCCCTTTAAGAGTTCCCACTTTTTTAAAAATATATATTTAGTGAAAGAAGGCTCACTGAATACGAATACATATTTGCATGAATTTTTTTAGTGAAAAAAAGCAATGTTTAAGCAATATTGTATTTCTACTAAATCTGCACTTAAAAGATTTAACCCTTCTACTATCTCGGAACTGTGATTTGCAAGACAAAAAGGCGAATAAGTTTCTGTTTGTTGGAAAGAATGCCAGCCTAAGCCTCCGGAAATACCATTGACACATTATCGTACGACCTTCCCCGTGTCGTCGCCACACAGGACAACAAGAGAGCTCGGACGTGGAAGACGGCATTCGCCGCCATCGGAACGACACAAGGAAATGACGCAGGAACAGAACACAATGAGTGGCCTGGCCTTCGGAGGAGCGACGTGCAGCACCGGCACCGTCGGGTGAGGGTGGCCCCTGCTTTGCGACCGTAAGACGAACGCTAATCAGCTGAATCGACAACCCGCTGGCGTCTCCCCCGAACATCTCGCTTTCCCGGTTTCCTTGAACAGTTGTGCGTCACACTTCCAAAAAGTAACACGGCTCGAACTGTACGTACGTCACGACAACCGGGTAAAATAACACCTTGGTCATTCTTTGACAATTTAAATAAAAAAAAATTGTAAGTTAAACGGCTTAAATGCTGAAAAATATATTGAACTCATAAACTACTATAAATTAACTGATTGACACTAGCTCGCGTTTCTTCCTCTTCAAGAAATATAGCATATGTGACAGTGAAATTGCAAAAAAAAGCATTTAAATGTCCTGCATTGTGTATGACCTCTTTCAAACTGTGATTTGCAAATCAAACTAACCTTCCGAACAGGGACAAAACAACTTTACATCAACATATATGAAGAAGAACGACAAATCTCTGCACTATATCCTTTTAACGAATCGCTTAAAAGACCAACACATCATATCTTACAGAGTGTCATTTATTTCCTCGTACAAATTTCCCAGTACGGACTGTTCCCAGTATTTCATTGTTTTTTTAAAATATTTTCTTGGCATGATTTTAAAAAACAAACTATTTAAAGAAAATATTAAAGTCAGCCTGATCCTGACTGGTGAGATCTCTGATTTTGCTCTAAGAAAGCACAAATTAACAACGCTTTTAAAAAATACAAATTGAACAAAAAATATTGTGCTAATGTTTTAACGAATAATGTCTAAGTCTCTGAAAATTATCCGTGACTTCTACAAATTCCCTGTTTTTTTCCGCGAAATTTCCAGACCGATCCAAATTCCCTGATTTTTCCCAGCTTATCCAGCAAGCGGCCACCCTGACTTGGCTTCCTTTGCGGTTGACGAAGGGCCGCCGAGCGGCTCCGAGGGCTGTGGACGCGAGCCGGGCAGGGCCCATGACGCGCGAGGCCCTCCGCTGGGCGTCGCGACGCGGGGTGGCGCGGCGCCTGCTATTTCGGGCCACGATAGGGCGACCGCCGACGCCAGCGTCACTTCGCTGCGTCCAAACGAGCTTCCGAAACGGCCTGAAAAGCCGAACGTCGCCGAAGGATTGAGAAGTCCTCAATGTGGGTCTTGAACAGGCGTGTGATTGGAGTTGCGTGTGAGATCTGTATATTCAGCTACAGAAAATAATGTTGGTGTCAACTTAATACGTTTGAAATTTTAAAGGAACACATTTCGACATCACCTCTAGTGTGATTCTCTGTGAATATCTTCCATAATTCAGACGTATAGAGTTGTTGATTTTTAAGAAAAAAAATAAATTATATCATGCTGCTCCCATTGTAAATCTAATGAGGAAGGAAATAAGACGTTCTTCCCAAGAATGCTATCAGTACGGGCCGAATTTTGAAGACATCACATCACAAAAACTAAAACATCACAAAAAATGATCAATAAAATCCTTGTAAAATGTTTTCAAAATAGTGCAAAAAACAAGAAATGTTATGTAAAAACGTTGATCAAAACAAGTTCAGTGAACAACTCAAGCTATTGGATGTAATTCAAGCTTCATCCTTACCTTCAAGTGAACTCAGCTCGAAACTTTTGGTTTGGGCTTCACCAGGAAATCTTGTCTTTAGTTATCGTGAAATCTGTCGCACCGACAATGATGCAGAAGGCGTCACAGGAATTGTAAATGACAGACAACTGTTGATATTGCAACTACTGAGCGAAGATATTGAATAGGCTACTCAGGAATTCTGTGAAGAACATTTATTGCATCACGTAAATATTATTTGAAGCAAGTACTATTTAACTGATGGTTTTAAAATCGATGGACTCCGTGAAAAATACTTTCAAAAATTGAACAAACTTTCACACTAAAATGAGCAAAGCTGCAAGTTGGTTAGTCGAGTTTGCAACCATAAACGTCTCTTCCTTTTTGTATTCAATCTGATAATCAGGTTTCTGCATTGTTCTACTTTTTTAATTTTTGGAAATCTTAATTATCAATTAATAACTACTTCCACTGTTATTAACTCCACCTCTCGCGGCATCACTAATGCGAGGTAAATCGGTTTTCAAAACATAGATGTTGACAAACATCAATGGTTTTGGGGGCATGTTTTATTTTCATCGAGGATTTAATTTTGAACATCGATGTCTTGAAACGTGGATGTTTTTGTTGGCGATATCGCATCCCCATTTCACTGGTAGGTATTCGCAATTCAATCTATTTTACGATGTTCCTCTAAAATTCCATTAGTTTAAAAAAGAATCGAATCCTGTATAACAAGGACTTACTAATAAATTTCAATTAGGCTGGTGTGTTAATAATCTGCTCTAACCAATATTCCCAACTACCCCTTTCGACACCCCTAACCCAAATCTATTTTGAAGGGATCAGGGACAGAGAGATCGGTTTATTGGATCCATAATGTATGTGTGTACGCAATGTTCTATATTTACGTGCCCAACATTGTTATTCCCGAGCGTTGCAGAGGAAAGCACGCAAATTATGAATATTATAGGTGTGTGGTAGATTGAATATACATTTCCCTATTAATAATGATTCGTTACTTGCATTTTTTTATTAAATGTACCACCTAATACATTAGAACTTGTTTATAATACGTATAGAACGGTGTTAAAGAAACCTTGTCACACTATTAACTATTTGAACATCGAATAAAATGATAACGCTTTACATCATTGAGGATTTATTCGTACCTCCCCGTGGCGCATCTGAGGAGTATTTTCTGGCTGTAGCTCTTGGTGATGTTCGCTTCTACAATTTAGTAGCCTTTAGGTCATATGCAAAATTGACTTTCTGAAAATTATTGCAGGAATAAATTAATAAAACAAACATCGAAATAAATAGTCCAAATGAAGTTTATACAGTTTTGAATGAAATTACGTCTCCATTTCATCAGAACCAATATAAAACAACCAACTAAATTTGGTAATTTTGCAACGACAATGACGTAGTCTAATCGACGGGCACTAGATATGACTTTTCGAAATTACAGCATTTTGCTTGTACGAGAATGTACCTTTTAATTGGAATTATAGTCATGTCAATGCTATTCTCGAAGCTTTCCAAGGGCTATTGCCCGTCCAATGCAGGTAACAACCACGTCATGTCATTCACGAGAGTTTTCACGCAGCTCAATGACGTGAAAGCACATACACTATCCACAAAAATATGCCATTTAAGTACGGTCAATACAAACAATTCACACAAGGAACAATAACGGCACAATCAATTAAATGACAACAACAATTATGTTGTTAACATCCATCAGCCCGGCTGTTGGTGAAATGATGCATTATTCCCGGCAACAGATTTTATCGATTGATTCGAGCAATGTACATGGCGAATCTCGGAACATACAATGCTACAATATGCTCCGGGCTTTTCACGTTATGACAAGGTACGCGTTTGAAGTATTTAGATCCTCTGTGCCTCCGTTTCAGTGTTTTATTTCTTGCAACATGCATGGAAAAAGAACACGAACATGCACTGGACTGGGGGGAAAAGGCTTCACTTTTGCGCCGGGCTTCACGCAGCGTCGAAATGGAGGCACGAGCTCCGTCGACCGGACTCCAAATTCGATCGACCTGTCGTGTTGACGTCACATAATTTGCCTGCGGGCCTCGCTCTTTTTATGAAGTGAAGCACACGCAGGGCTAGCAAACACTGACCGAGTGCCAAATGCATTCAGGAAACGAGGCACCTGGTTTCTAAAAAGTTGTTTAGGAATAGAAGCTGTTTCTTATTCTTTAATGAACCCTTCACTTTGATCATGATATTATCTGCATTAAAATCCTTCTATCCAAAGAAATAATAATAATAATAATAATAATAATAATAATAATAATAATAAAGCCCAGAATGAGAGTTTTCCGACTGCGTAGTAAATAAGTTAGATGGATGCAATATTTGACGACATTCAGACGGACAGACAGGGCATTATGTTGAGTTCAGTCAATCGTTGCCAATTTTCTACTAAATTTTGGGCTGGTAGTGCCTAGATTGTCATACAACAGAATTTTCGTGTTATCTATTTGAACTGTCGCACTCTTAAGCAGTTAATTATGAAGAATCAGTTATTTATGTATTTTTGAAAAAATACATATTTATAACATCTGCAAAGGCGTAATGAAAGCTTATTAACAAGAGGAACATTAAGAAACGAGATCGCAACTCGTTAACATATGGAACGTGGGGTATTATCTTCTTCACGATACGATGTTTATTCGGGCACATTTTCGGAATAGCTGAAAGTGTTTTACAAGAGAAAACGACGTAAAAGCAACCTCATTTTTGAGTCGCGCGTCGATCAAATAAACTGCGCAGTTCCATATCAGCCGGATAGAGAAGCGCTTTGAAACCGCGGCGCACAGGAATGACTTTCATCCCTTTCCACCAACAAAAGCAACCCACTACTCGATTTCTGAAAGTGACTAGACCAGAGATCGTTGACTCGAAAGCTCCAAATCGGAACCCGACCTAAACAAATTGTTCAGCCGCAACCGACCACCGTCGTTCGTAGTAAAACTGCCGTTCCGACGCGGAGGCAAGGCGTTCATCGGGAGGAGGCTGAAAAAAAAAAGCGCTTCTTTATTAGGCGTAGCGAAAGGGCGCACCCTGGCGAGGCGGTCGGCAGGGAGGCGTTCCAGGCGGCGGCGGCGGCCGAGGCAGCGAGTGGCCTGCCAGGCAGATAACAGCGTCCGCCCACGAAAACAAAGCGCGGTCTGTGCGCGAGGTACCACCCAGCACCGCCCCGCGACGCCCGCCGCCGCCCCTTCGGGAACGTTCCGCGCTCGACCCCTGGCCCCCGGGGCACCCGTCGCACCGACACTCGAAGGACACCGTTGCACTCCGCGGCGAGCACAGTGCATGAGACTTTTTTGCAGTTTCGTGGCGTATCCCTTGCAGCGTTTGGAATTTTAATATCTGTCCTTCCCGGGTTATGTTTTGTACAGCGAACATCACATCATCTTTTGGAAGACGGAATAGAGAGCAATTCGCGCACTGTGGAAGAGCAAAAGATTTGCGGACGCACATCGAAAACGAATTTCCGCGAGTGGAGCGTTGTGGAGTTGACGAGCAGCGCGCGGTTCGCCGGACTTACTGTGTCGCTTCGCGTCGCTCGTCGCGATTTCGGCGCGGGCACGTCAGCGCGGCGACGCCT
>BOPP01000091.1:146012-160690 GCA_017312745.1 Gryllus bimaculatus
GACGCGCCGCGCCGCGCCGGCCGCCCGCCAACTGCCCGCCGCACAATAAAACCACCCGCCGACGCCGGCGGCGCCCGTGCCAGCCGACGCCGCGCATAAAACCACGCGCGCCGCCCACGCGCGCCGAAATAGCCCCCGAAGACCAAGAAGCCCCCCTCCCCCCCGCGCGCCCACTGCGTGTCCGCTCCGCTCCATTCCGGCTCGCAATTAAAATAGCGGCGCCCAAATGACACATCGCCTATGGAATAAGACGGTTGTGCCGAAGCCGCCCCATGAATACGAAGGAGAAGCAGACGGCATTTATTCGGAGAGGATCAGCGTTAATGAAAACATCAGCAGGGGGAGGGGCTGAAGACGCGGCGGCGGCGGAGGCGGGAGCGGAGGCGCAGGCGGTTCGAAGCTGCAAGATGAAAAGTAAACGCGAGGGCTGACGCAGTTCTTTGGAAGTGCTAAAGCACGCGATTAGCAATGAACTCAGGAAACGCAAGAGCTGTCTTGAACGGCTGCTGTGTACTACAAGGTTCACAGAGGGGATCCGAAATGTTTCAGTGATGGACCTTCGAAAGGGAACGCAGAGAACGTTTTCTGATAAGGCTGTGTAATAAATATGGCTATTGCATTTACAGACAATTTCTATGTTGTAGACTACTGCCAAAAGCTGTAAAATTTCCAAGTATGTAAACGTGTTTTTGAAGTTTCCGAATTTAAACACTAAAAACATTAAAATGAAAAAGAGATCATTTCTCTCCTTGAAATTATGTTTCTTGGTTCCTTGTTAAAATGTCTTGGAAGCACATAAATCCGAAGGATGAGCACGTTAGTTATGGTAGCACCTGTCGAAGGTCTGGCACCATCTGCTTCACTCAACTTCATCTGCATTTCGCCCGGAACCAAAAGAATTATATCCGAGGATTGTAGATCTTCGAAGTGATTATACGAATTGAGTTTAGACCTGGAGAATCACGTGAAGTAAGTTGTTAGAGTTAATGAGGCTTTATGATGCCACGAATATATTACTCTACTTTCACGAGGAATTACCGGATGCGTTTTTATATATCTCTTACAAGTTAAAATTAAAATTCGATTTATGGCTTAAAATATATTTATTCATACGAAATCTTCAAGATCAGCTTCACATAACTTTCAGGGATACTTGTAAAAGAGTGTGGAATGAAAGAGAACACCTTTGGTTGATATGTTTATTATTCATTTAAATCTCTTGTCATCGAATTTCGTGTAGCCTATGCAGTTTTCCATTTATTACAAATCAATTTCTCAAAATAATTAGTTATCTTCTTCTTTAGTATCTCTTACAGCCAGTCACTCGTCTTACATAGTTTCCGAAGCTGTGATACGAACGTTTTTCAGATGAAAGTTCCTGACAACCACCAGTAATCTTGATGTTGTCTCTTTAGCTTTCCATTCCGAGGAAATGTGAATTGACCGCAGAATTATACCAACAAAAGTCGAATAAATTCATAGCTTTACAAGAACCATGTACCCTACAAATTACGTTGGACTGCTAAACTCCAAAGTACGTCGAGAGTGGCTACTCAGTTCCTGCAACCACATTCCCGGTATAGCAGTGCATTTTTTTCCCATTTCCAGATAAGTTTTGAAATTTCACATTACCTAAATAAAATATTCAAGCAATTCTGATACTAACTGGTCAACTGTCTGATTTCGCCGCAACAAAGTACAAATTAACAGTAGTGGGGTACTGTACTTTTTTTCTGGAATAACACCGTTCGGAATAACAAATGCTCTCAAAATTATCCCTGACTTCTATCGACCCTCCCACAAACTGCCTGACATTTGCAGGGCGATGAAATTCCTAGGTTTCGCATGTTCCCGAGAAAGTGGCCACTTCGAAGACGCTCTTCCCCACTGGTAATTCGCTCTTCCGCTGGGCGCGCGGCGATCGCACCCCGCCTCCGAACGCGTCGGGCCACCTCGCGCATTCGAGTTTTCGCGCGTCGCCGGGCGCCGCCGACGACAGGCCGGGGGCGGGGCGGCGCGCGGACGGGTGGGGATGGCGGCGCCGGCGAAGAGGGGGGGGGGCGAGCGGATGGGAACGGCCGACCGAGGGAGGGGAGGGGAGGGGACTCCGGAAACAGATTTTCCACCGGATGTGCCCCTCTCACCACATACGTCATCTCGGGCGGCGGACAGAGAGAGAGAAGGAGAGGGACGTAGTCGGCAAAACAACACGTGTGTGTGCGCGCGCGTGTGTGCGTGTGTGTGTGCGTGCGCGTGTGCGTGCGCGTGTGTGTGCGTGTGTATGTGTGCGCATGTGTGTGTGCATGTGTGTGTGTGCATGTGTGTGTGTGTGTGTGCACGTGTATGCGTTTGTGTAGGTTTGTCGGGCGCCGCCGAGACACACGAAAGAAGACGGCCGGGGAAAACCGGGTTGAAACCAACAAAGCAGTTAAGCAAGACATGAACAGGGTGTATCGAAGATAACTGAAAATAATCTTAGATATATACTTACTGGATGGAAGTGAACAAATTTCAAAACTATTTTATACTTTCGCCCATATACTAAAAAAGAAAAATAATTGTCGGAAAATTCTATTTTGAAATTGTGAGGGATAGCCATTATTTAATCAATTTTTGTAAGTTGAAGTTCCGAAATCACAAATATAATTTCCCAAACTTTTTCTAATTAGTACTAGAATGTGTTCATCAGATTTAGAACTGATCTAACAAAAGCCATAATCTGTAGACGTGTTTATAATAAATTAACCACGGAATATGACTGTGGCAACTGATATATTGATATTGTACATTGATACATTTTTGTATACACTGTACTTGATATACTTTTTCCTGAAATATTTATCTATATGCAAACTTTACCGCTGGTTTTCCCAATCCAATAACTTAAATTCGAACGTAGTGTGACATTCTAGAAAGAGTAATGGTGGAATTTGACGATTGAGTGCGATATCTAAACTTGACTTCCTCAAACATATTCGCTAACCGTATCTCATGAATTCTGAAGTGTACTGTGTAATTATTTGTTTCGTCTGTTTGACGAACTGAACTTTATCGTAAATAGAGCAGATGCATTCACCAACTCATCAGACCTCACATACCTCTAATAGAATGGGAGAGAAATACGTGTATTCCATTGACTGCAATCTATTCTATTACATGCAACAGCTGTTACTGATGCCAAAAATAACAAAATAACATACACGTTTTAGTGTCTGGAAAAACACCGATGGCATTATTATATAATTCAAAAGGAAAGGTATTAAAGCACACTATTATTGCTATAAGCATTAGCACAATATATTGTAGCCATTTATAATCCATGGCGTGTGTACGTGAAGAGAGACAATCAATTATTAACGTGTGCTGCCTTTTGGAAATTCTTTTTCTTTGAGAAATTACCCGTAGTTTCATGTTGTTAGAGCTGCTTCTGGAAGTGCAGATGCTCATTTTGCATGGCATTGGATTGCAAACGAAGCCCCTTTCCCGCTTATCTAATGATCTTGTAATTGTTTCTTATTTGTAAGGAGCTTGGAAATGAAGGGCGGAGGCGGGCCGGGGTGGGCGAAGGGCGTCGGGGCGAGAGCCGAGGTTAGCGTCCGCCCTGCTCCCCGGCTCGCCCTCAGGCACCATTGCCCGCCCCAATCCCCTTCCTGCTCACTTGCCCAGCACGCCCGCGTAGCTCGCCCCCCCGCCCCCGCCGACTCGAACGCATTGGCCCGCCCTCCCACTTGCTCAAAGACTCTGGCCTAACCCGCTCGCCCAAGCGCCGCCGCTCGGCCCGCGCCCGCTTTCCACCCCGCTCGCCCGCCCCGCTCGCCGCGCCCGCTCGCGCCGCCCGCTCGCCCGCCCCCTCGTCCACCCGCTCACCCGCCGCTCGCCCGCCCGTCCCGCTCGCCGCCCGTCCGCTCGCCCCCCCCCTCAACTAGTCGCTCACCCGTGGCGCCCGGCTCGCTCGCCCGCCCGGCTCGCCGCCCCCTCGCAGCCCCGCTCGCCATCCCCGCTCGCCACGCCCCGCTCGCCCGCCGCCACAGGCACCACTCTCCGCCCGCTCGCCCGCCCGCCCACATAGCACCACTCCCGCCCCGTCGCCCGCCCCGCCCACAGCCCCAACGACCCGCCTCGTGGCTCGGCGACGGCGCCTCCGGACCACCCCGAGGCTTCGGCGCGTCTCCGACTGACGTACACGCAATGCAAGCAGTCGTAAGCAGCTAATTACGCACTCCGCCCTCCTCGCGCTCCTCGCGCTCTCCCACCCCGGTCCCTTCCTAAGGAACCCGCGCCCCTCCCGCTGGACGCCACAGATCGCGGCCTGTCGAGGCCGCTTGCGCTGGGACCAAATATGGGATTCTACACATGGAATAAGAGGGACCGTGTTCGAAGTGGTAAATTACAAAGATCTCAATGAGTTACAATAGATCTTACAAAGTGTACATCTTGTGGTTATTTGGAATGAAACTCTACACAAGTAATTTTAATCGATAATTCAATCACAATTTTATTCCATTTATGTGACTGCAACTGGCGTTTAAAGTTTAATACTTTAATTAAACGCTCATTTTAAATAAAATAATGATTTATTACAGAATCAAAAACGTTTTGGCCAAATTTGGGCCTTTTAGTTCATTGATTCTCCTTCATGGAGCGAAGACTGTGCGATGTCCCGATAGGATTTGAACGGATATTTGCCAGTTCATTAAATATTTTCTTCTACTTAAATACCGAGTTACAAGTGATGAAAAGGGGGGCGGTCAAAAATACCCATCGTTCTATG
This sequence comes from Gryllus bimaculatus, assembly GCA_017312745.1. Taxonomy (NCBI): domain Eukaryota; kingdom Metazoa; phylum Arthropoda; class Insecta; order Orthoptera; family Gryllidae; genus Gryllus; species Gryllus bimaculatus. Next base: position 150,784 of record BOPP01000091.1, read on the forward strand.
TATGTATGTTTTTATTGTATGCTTTAATGTTCCCTGATGAGGATAAATATAAAAGTATACATTTAATAAGTTGTTTGGGGGCCAGGAAAGTGATAAAGGTGGTTCTTTGTGAAGTCGAAATTCGTCCAATGGTGCATTGATTTAGCACGTTAAATCGTACGACCTACACAGGAGATTAAGTTTGCAATTCCTTTAATAAAAATAAAAATGACGTATGAATATATCCGCCAATTTCCTCTAACATCACTGCATGCCCGACGTCGCAACGCCCCCGAACAAACATCTCATTTGGAACGCTTGGGGCGCCGCGTCCTCGCGCATTGTCGAAGAGCGTGCGCCGCCGCTGGGTAATGATTCCCCCACCCAGGGGCTTCCGCCGCGTCTGCGGCCGGCGGCGGCCGCGCCCGGCCCAGCGCGCGCGGTTCGAACCCCACAATGGGCCGGGCCGGGCCGGCAGCCGCGCGGCGCCGCTCCAAGAAGCCATTACGCCGCGCCGCTTGTCATCGTCCGCCGAATAATTCAGCGGCGCGCGCGGATGGGCTCCGCGGGCTTTCTTTGAGGCGCCGCCGCCCCCGCGCTGGAAAAGGAAGGAAGGGCGCCGACCGTGACCGGGAGAGAAGAATCACTTGAAGGGACGGCGGGAGAAGGAAGGCCAGGGAAGAACGGCAGAAGGAGAACGAAGCCGAGCGAAGTCCGGAGGACCGAGACTGGAAGGGACAGTGAGAAAGGATGGAAGAGTCGCAAGGAAGTAGAGTGTGATGACTTGAAAGAAAGGCGGTTGTGGAAGACGGAAAGGAAAAGAGCGCAAGATTGACAGATGCGGAGGCGAGGGAATTTTGAAGAGGACGGAGAGAATGCAGGTTACTGGAGTGAGTATTACCCGCGGTGAGTGCGCAGGCGGCTAATGGGAGAGATGCGAGGAGGATGATAACCCGACCCGGCGAAGGTAGAGGTGAGTGTCTGAGAAATAAAAGCGATGAGTCGTCGGGATACGTGGATAGATGTATGAGCAGTTAGGGGCGGGGCGAGGCGAGGCGAGGTGGGCGGAACGTGGAGTGACGGGGAGGGGTGGGGCGGATCAAGAACGGGGGAAGCGGGGGCGCGGAGGTGGGGCGGAGTGGGGCGGAACGGTGCAAGGCAGAGTTGGGCGGGCGGGGCCAGGTCGGGGAGTGGGTCGGTTGATCTGTTCGGGTCGGTGGCTGGAGCCCCGTGACAACCGACGCGAGCGGAGAGAGCGTGGCGAGGCGGGGGCGGGGAGACAGGTAGGTAGAGGGCGGGCCACATGGCGGCTGGGCGCCTAGACGAGCCGACAAAAGCGCAGCGGACCGCGGATCGCTCGTTACGGAAGGCGCGCGCGCCGCGGCCCCTTTGGCCGCCCCCGCCGCCCGGGCTATCGTCGCTCGCATGGCCGCCTCCATAATTCAGGCGGCCACCGCGTGCGCGCCTAGGGAGAGGAAGCCGCGGGCCCGATACGTAGGACGCATTTAGAAATTTGCCGCGCGCACGGGCCGTAAATGCCATTGTGACCGGCAATACAAGGTTCTCCCAAAGGGCCGCGCATTTAATGAAGTCATTCCTTCCACAAAATCAACCTGACGAACTTACAATGTGTAATAGGCGATACTTCTTGTCGTATCTCCCAATAATCGTGTTGAAATGTTACATTTTTTCACGTCATTCACGTCTGGAAAGCAGGAATGTTTGCACTGTACGCATACGTTCATAGCATATTACAAGTAAGGTGGATTTACATTAGAAACATTATTACTGAATTAAAAAGAAATTATTTCTAGTTTGATACGCCAATCCCAAGAGCTCTTTCGTTTGCATTATGAGCTGTATCACCAAACTATGTGAACTTTCGAAAACGACCTTTCTTAGTGTTTTAGCAGACGCGTATTATTTTTATTTACTTTCACGATCTTTCCATAAATGCAATCACTAAATTCAATTCATGTGAAATATTTCCAAATATTCATTAGCCAATCATTCATGTAACTTTCTATCATGCCTTCAACCTCGCATCGAGTCACGGCGAATACATCTATTACTTCGGTTATGTTGTTCATTCAGCACACCGCCTTTTGACTCCCTGCTGTGCGCGTATTTCGCACAACAATCCTCTGCAACGCAGGACTCCCTCACTACCTCGTTTCCTTGATTCCTGTCCTTTGCGGTGGAGGTTTGTCACGTCTCTCCACCACCCCTCAACAAAACGAAATCGCAACTACGCGTAGAGTTGGATCGCAAATATCGTACACGAGAACATTTTCCCGATGCTAATAGTACAAAGTTATAAGATGATTGAAGTATTTTTATTTTGTGATGCCTTCCCTGAAACTACAGCGCCCGCCGTAGTTTCCGCCTACAGCCCCCCCCCCCTACCTCCGCCACCGAGTGTTCCCCGCCCCTCGGTTTAACCTCTGCACCGCGGCCCAGTCGCAAGGCTGCGCTCCAGTCGATGGGGCGCGTTCATAATTTATGCTCCGTCCGCCGCCCGCCGTGCGCCGGTCCCTGCGAGCCTATAAAGCCTAATTGCCCGCTTCGATTTCCGAGATTTTCCCGAATAAACCCGCGCGCGCGCGCGCCGTGCCGCCGCCCCGACGCATATTGCTCGTTTATCTTTCAGCGGCGCCCGATCCTCTCGTACGCGCCACGCGAGCGGTGTACGCGGCTGTGAATGGGTGATTCGAACGGCGCGCGGCGCCGCCGCCGCCGGGCCGTGCCGCGCGTTAACGTCACCGAGAGGGGAAGAGCGGAACAGCGCTCGCGGCGATGATGGCTCGATGTCTCGCGGCGTACGTTGCCTGGTCGACTCGCGTGACTGACGATGCGGCGGGGGATGTCTGATTGGGTGACGTGTGGGATGAGTGGTATATCCCAGAGGAGGATTAGTGCGCACCATTCCCAACACACGCTGGATAGGCGACCCCCAATTAATTATAAAACAACATCAACGAAAGTTTATGTTAGGTAAGTACGCGAACATATTTTAATATTACTTTTTTTAATTGAAAAGGTAGCAGTCTATTTTCACGGTACGTTGCATTACCTACGATGAATAATTCAAAACTGTTGAGGCACAATAATTTCGTCATGATTTAATTAATGATGACGAAATAAATGACGATTTAAATAATAATTAACAAGATATTAATCTCTCTCTAGTGTCACCCAACAGACAATCCGCTTCTGATTCAGGGAGACACTACGCAGCACGCAACTGCTTCAAGGATCTTCGCAATAAGTTCTCATAATTAGCCGTACTTTTATCTTATCAATTTTTCAGTATTTTTAAAAGTTTTTTTCTCCCACACGAAACAGTACATTCGCAGTAGCTCAAGGCCAGTGCGATGTACCCAAAAACTAAAAAAAGCTCTTTTCTCCGCGATGATAAACGTAAAACTCGAAAACCGGTATTTTAACAACCTGAAGATTGAAAACATGTAATAGAGAGTTAGCTGGTCTCTCATATCTTAAGGAAATCTGCCTGAGTCAGTTGGAAGGCAGCCTGTATTTTCTCCATAGCTTGTTAGGGTTGGGCACTTTTGCCTAGGACCGTAATTAGAATGAAAACTATCCTAAAATGTCACTGAAATAATTATCCTTTTCCAAAGGGGCATTTAAATATGAAGTATATACCTCATTATTTCACGAATTTTCCACGTGTTCACATTTTCAGAAGTGCCTCTCGAAGACAAACTAGCCGACTTTCCAGCGGAGGACGACATCCGTGACGAATGGAATGGGTTGCGTGTCCTTTGTAATGAATCGGCGGTGTTTGGGCGAAACGACAAGTTCATTAGAGTCCCATGAGCTGCCCTGATAATCACTGCGCTGTTCGGAGAAGGCAAAGAAACGACTTGCGCGTGTTTATCTTCGGCCATCTGACTCCTCCGCCGCGTACGCGCCCTCCGTTAACCTGACAGCCGGCGAACAGATTCGGGAGCAACCTCCCACGTGGTCGGCTGCGCCACCGAACGAAGACACCAACGCCTGAAGCAGCGCGGCCACTGCCCGTGATAGCGGATCTCATCCCTGTACGCGAGCAAATGTCAGAGAGTTTCTAGAACAATTAATTTATAATTTCATTGAATGAAACACTACTGCATAATGCAAATTTATATTACAATTAAACATACGATACATTTGAACATGTTTGTGTAACATTTCATAATAGCTTTTTTGAAGGAAGATATACCTTTTCAGGCACATCACTGCGCTCCCTGATCTGGCATCATCATCGTCCAATAATGGCAATTTCGGAATGGTGTAATTCTTTTGAGGTTCGCTATTAAGAAACTTAAATTTATTCACACTCTTAAATTTTTCCCTTTCATTGCTTCAAATGATTCAGAAATGCACCTGGTGCCCCACGACACACTAGCAGATCTCTCCCTTACAGCAGAGCGTCATAACGTCTTATCTCATTTGGACTGATGGGCGTCACATTAGAATTCTACTAGTGCCTTTATGACTCTCCTAAATGAACAATGATTCTTTCTTATTCGAATTACGGGATTCTAACAATCAGAACGCGAGTAAAATCTTCTGCGTCATGAATTCTGATGCGGCCGATTACTCCTCAATTCTGCCTAATACAATTACTAATACTAAAAAGCTCTAATGCTTAATACCTAAACCACCGGCAACATCTGGCTGATGATATGCTTCTGATGTATTTCTTAGGATTTAATCACAAATCGACACAAATAAAAACTTCGAACATCACTTTTAGTTGCTTTTCTTTAAAAAAAAACCTTTATGTTCACATAAAAATAATACATATACTACGCCCATACGTCTCCATTGTTCGCATTCTCCCAGCACTTCAAAGAAACGTCTCTTCTGGACCTCCGTACTTTCATTTACCGTCCAAACCTGCTCGTAAGGATGTCGTTCCCCCGTTGCTTTTCGGCATGGAAATCCCCGAAAAAGCGTCTGCAGGGAGACCTCGCCAGCCGTCCCTGCCCACCCCGACTGCCGTCCCCGCCGTCACCTCCCACCCCGCCCCCACCTGCCCGCCCCGCCGTCGCCCCACCGCTCCCATCCCACCCCCATCTCCGCCCGCATGCCCACCCCGCCCGCCCCACCCGTCTCCCACGCGCCATACACCCACGCGAGCGCCTCTCAGCGAACATGTTCGCGAGGACGTCACACGATCCTGCGAGTGCGCTAGGAAGGAAGGGGGGCAGAGGGAACCCACGTTCCCGGGCGGCTCTCCCCGCAAAGACGGAACGCACAGCACTGCACTGCTCGTACTCGGGCACCGGCACCCACCCGGCGCCACCGCGTTTAATATCGAAACATTCCCGTAATACGCCCCGCCGCGCGGCGCGGTCTTTCTATTTCCTGCGCACGCGTCTGCTCTCTGCGCAGCTCGCCGCTCTCACAAAGCCCCGGCTTCTCTTTCGCCCGATATTAAACTATGTTCTTTCTGCTTTTTTCGTTGCGTCTGAGCGCACGCTCGTCGCCGGCGCGCAAACAGACGAACGGCCGACGCGCGGTCTCGATCGCGAGCAACTATCTTTCTGTCCCCCCCCCCGGCATCTGTTCGGCGAACTGCGTCTGCGAGTTCTTCAACGTCCGATGCATAATCGCGGCTGTAAATCATCCCCGATAATGATTTCTCGAGGCTCCTCGGTCTTGTAGCGCTACGTGACGAGCCGGGCAAACATTCCGGGGGGGCGATTCCGATATTTGATGCCATTGCACCGACGACGTACGAAAGTGTGTGTGTGGGAGAGAGAGAGAGGTAGCTGGGAAGGAACGGAGCCTATGCTGAAGAAGAATTCGGAGAAGGTCGGAGACGGGAACAAAATACGACCGCCGAACAAGATGGAAATAAAGACATTAAACTGCTGGCTGGGTATAGAGATTGTGTAGGAGTCTGGATGTCAGATATCAAAATGGAGAGAAGGATTGCGAGAGAAATACAGAAAATAGCGAAAAGGTAACAGAGAGAGAGAATGGCGCAATTTAAAAGAGAGATCAGGCATTCATAACTCGTCGCACAGGAAGAGGAATGAGGCATCGAAGTCAAGGGATCAATAAGCAAACACTTGCGTCACAGCAATGGACAGCAATATCCGATCTTCCGCGCGATGCGCAGATGCTAAAAAATTATAGAGCATCCAGAGATTGCTGTCGTTGCTGAGCGCTATAGCTGTACTTAAAAGTGACCTAGTGTCGCAATGAAAAACTGTGAGACAGGAGGTCCCTAACGATACCAGTCAGACACCCCCTTGGCACAGCTGCAACAGGCCGCAGGTGGGGCGACCGATGTCGTTGGTGGTGGGTGGTGGTGTGTGGTGGTGGTGGTGGTGGTGTGGTGGTGGTAGTGTCGGTGGTGGTGGCGCGGCAAGGGTGGAGGCGCGGGTGGAGACACCAACACCACGCCGCGGTGGAGGCGGCGGCGGCGGCGGTGGAGCGCGGTGGAGGCGGCGGTGGAGCGGGTGAAGAGGCGGTGGCAGGGAGAGCGGCGCGGGTGAGGATGGCGGCGGGCCGAGCGGCGGTGGTGGTTGGCCCGTCAGCGGTGGAGAGGCGACGCGGCACGGTGAGCGGCGGCGAGGAGCCCGGCGGTGGCGAGTGGAGGAGATCGGCGGTAAAGGAGGCGGCGGTGGCAAGCCACCGTTACGCGGCGCGTTTGTCCGCGCGGGGCGGGCAGTCGTGGCTGGAAGTCGCTCTGAGTTCCACGCACTAACAGGTCCGGCGTCTGTGTGGGAGTAGTGTAACGGGGGCAGTGTAACGGAGGCGAATGATACGGCGGGAGGATTGAAAACTAATGGCACGGTACGACGCGAGGAGGCGCGCTGAAGAGGAGCACTCGCTTACGTGCCGTCGTACGATATCCCTATTCTCGGGCCAACGTTTCGGAACGGATGGCATAAAGCAGACTAAGATCTATAATCTCAATGAAGCAGACTAAATATCGAAGAAATAGTTGTAGAAGAGATATGTTTCGTTATTCTTATTTTCCTTTCTTTAAAAATTTTCTTTCGTCCGCCCTCCCCTTGTTAATCATCCGATTGGTACCCTGGTTACCAGAAATGAATTATTTAATGTTAATGAGCTTTAATTGTGGCATTCAAAGCAAAATAAGAGAGTATGTGCGCGCAGTTTTAAACAATTGGGTTGCAACATCGCCTAAATTGTTATATACAAAATTATCACTGCTTAGAGCACTCTTAGGTTTACTACTGTTTTTCCTTAAGAAAATGCTAAAAACGCTGCTGTTCGCAAATGCATCACCCATTATCGGATGCGCAGTCAATCCATCAGAATTGAATATTCGATAATAAATAAATTTCGATGATTAACAAATTTGGAAATTTCAAAACTATAAAAAAATATTAAAACAGTCTAATTAGACACTCTGGTTTCCAGGACACACAACACAATTACCAATATTCCTCACAAATATAAAATTGAGCAAATAATAACGCTGTATTATTATTTTTACGAAATAATATCTAGGTTTTACAAACCTCTCAGAATTTTCCTGACTCCTAATGATTCTTTTGCAAGTTCCAAGCAATTGAAATTCCCTAATTTCTCTCGGTGCGCCAAATGTTTTCGGAGTGCACTCTGCCTATCGCAATGCGGGCCGCGTCGGCGTGGCGCGGGCGCCGGGGCGGCTCGGGGGCGGTCGGGGCGGCTCGGGGGCTGGCTCGGGGCGGCTCGGGGGCGCTCCGGGCGCGCTCTGGGGGCGGGGGGCAGGCGAGAGAAAAGAATGCAAGCGAAGCATCCCGGCGTGCGCGGGCGCGCTGCTGACGGCGTGGCGCCCGGGGCGAACGCGCGCCGGCGATAGCTCTTTCTCGTGGCCGCGCATTACCTACGCGGGCCCTCCCCCACATCGCCCGCCCTCACAATGGCCGAAACTGCCGAGCTGGACGTCCTCAAGCGCGGCCGCTCTCAGTCTCCTCTTCCGGGCGAGGCGCCCCGGCGACGACGCATCCTCTAACCTCTGCCTAGCTTCGCACTTCGCATGCACTGCGACGGGGGTCGCTGTTGTCAGAGGGCGTCTAAAAAAATGTTTAGTAATCGCTATTAACGATGCTGGACAAACCATTTCACGTCTATGCGTCAGAAAATATGGCAATAAATATACGTTCTCTTAGTAGTGTTCGGATAATTAAACACCATCCCATAAAAGAATTATGGAAGCATACGTGATAATGTACGTATCTAACTCAAAATATTCTAGATTTCTTTTCAGAAATATAGACCTTTTACTAGACGGTTTGAACAGAATTGGCGAGTGCGAGTTTCGTTTCATCGCCGGTCGTCCTCGGATCCCAACCGCCTGCTTTCGCAGACGAAGCCCCCCCCCCCTCTCCCATTGCGGGGTTTTGCGCTCCCAAGTCACACTCTGCCATCTCTCCTCGGGCGGCGGCGCTTGGCCTGCGGTGCGGCCCAACCACCTCCTCGTCGGTGTGGTTCTTGCCTGCTTCGCCCACCGCCGGCCTCGTCCACATGCGGGCTCTTAACGGCGGCTCGGCGTCGCCCCGCCCTAGCGCCGACTCTCCTCCTCCTCCCCTCCCGGGCCCACCCCGCCTTCTCGTCCTCCCCGCACGTCGCACGCTTGGTTCCTGCAGCTCGCGCTCTTTTATCAAACCCACCCTCGCCCGGTCCCGCTCACATCGGCAAACGCCACAACAACTCCATCCGTCTTGCACCCGGGCTCGCTTCTTTTCTACTCGTCCCGCTAGCACTCCCCGCCAACCCCGCCCCCAAATCCGCACTCGGTAACGCTTGCCATCCTTTCCCCATTCTGCAATATACCGTCACTAAACATCGACGCCCTCTCTGCCTGGACCCACCTGCTCCGCCCACCCACTCCGACCATCCTTACTCAGGCCCCTTCTCACTCTGCCTGACATCGCCTGTCCCATTCCCACCATCAAGCCCTCAGGCCCGCCACCGCTCTCCTTTCCAACCTTGCACTATCCTGCCCCGCCCCCTCTGCCTCACTCCACCGGCCCGCGCCTGCCCACTCCGACCATCCTGCCTTCGGGCAGGCTCAGCTCCTTCCCGCCCCCACTTTGCCCTAATCCGCCACGCCGCCTCTGCCAAGCCCCGTCCACTCCGCCTGTCCACTCCCACCATCCCGCCCTCAGGCACGTCCAGCCTTGCACTACCCGGCCCGGCACCGTCCACTGCCGCCGGCGCGATGGCTTCACGCGCGCGCGTGACCGCGGCTGCCGATGCGAAAGCACGCGACCGCCCGACTGCGCTGACATCACGCGCGACCTTCTCTCAAACGTCGGAGGGCGCGTTTTCTCTAGGCCTCTCGGCGAATTATTCACACTCCCCTTCCCGCCCACGAGGAGTCTCACTTCGAGGTTGCTGGGACGCGACGTTCAGAGGCGTAATGGAAATTCAGAGAGTACAGCGTCAATGCAGCGGGTTATCAGATGCATGGCAATTACGTTTGGATCAAACAAGAAAGTGGGACATGATATCCGTTGCGGTCAGCTACCGACATCACGGCAGCCCATGTCAAAAGTAACCTGCATTTTAACTAAACTAAGTATCACAAGGCATTAGGTTGCACTACGAGAAATGCAAAAGAAGATATATGAAGGTAAGGTTGCAATATCATGTTCAGTAACGAAATTTACGGAGCGTTCCGAGTTGAAAATCCAATGTAGTTCCGAAACTACGTGTCCACAACCAGAACACCGAAACCGACAATTCGGGTGAGGTCCTAATATTCCGTTCGATCACCTACCCTAACAACAACGTGTTTGTGACGGAAGAGTTTGCAATTTACCTTTTCTTTCCCGAGCGACGCGCGCGCATCCTCCGGGGGACTAATACAATTATGGGCGTCATAAGCTAATGGCGCTAACACGTGCGACGGGAGTAATTCATCGAGAATCCACTTTCGCGGCGACGAGCGCGG
>BOPP01000091.1:183480-216569 GCA_017312745.1 Gryllus bimaculatus
TATATATATATATATATATAAACTGATTTGCAATCTACATTTAGGTTTTGAACTAGAATTGTTTGAATACGGTTAAAAACAGAAAAAATCTCAGGAGTCCTTTAAATCTCAAAGCATTTTTATTTGTACATACTTAGAAATTTCACTTTATTGGCTCGCACTGGCGTACCACTATGACATACCCAACTATGTAACGCAGATAAACAATGCAGTCGTAGGCAAGATAACAGAAATATACAAAGAATAATTGTCTCACTTTGTATTTGCCTTTTCACTGAAGATAAACTTCTCTGAACTAACGACACTACTACATTTCATCTCCTATGAACAGCAATAGCATAAGTAATTAGTTAATCTACCAAATATAACTTATCACTCCCTCTTGTTATTTTTCCCGTGAGCGGCTACTGTTGAATACACTGGTTGTCAACCCACTCTGTACACAACACAGTATACTATATATGAAATCAGTATATCTACCCCGTGAAAAGAATTGGGCAAATTATTCAATTAATTTATTTCAGATACATATTCACGGATGAATTCCGTATCCCATTTAAAAGATTAAATCATTCAACAGCCTGACTCTTCAGCTAACCTGTCACAGAATCATCATTCTCTGCATTTTAATGAGACGACGTGACACGGAGAGATATACAGAAACCGCTTCCACACCTGTTCTAAAACAAATTTAATTCAATGAAACTATGTCTAATATTCGCAACTGTATGTAACTTAATTCGTAGCAAGCGCTGAAATGTTGCATCCTTTCATTAGAATATACAAGAAAATATGTCCGTATTTCCCACCAATATCCATAGCGCTATGCAGTATGCCATTGCCGCAACACGACAGCCGCAACTCTAACAGATAAAAACCATCGAACGTAAATCTACAATCAATACCACTAACAAATGCACGTAATCCTGCGCGATGAGTTACATTTGTATTCAAATGGGATGATTTCCTGTTGCCCAGGTCTGCTAATGACGGGTTAACAGCTGCTTTGCTTTATTGAAACCCGATTTTCGATCACCGGCAGGAAAACAGGGGCTCGATCCCAGGACCGCGGGGGTTGGAGTGGGGGTACCGTCGCCGCCTCGGGGTTCGAAGCGCGGACATCAGAAGCGGCGGACGCGCAGCTGCGGTGTTTGAAAGCAAGCAACACGACGCGGCTGGCCTCTCCCCGCTCCATTGTGTTCGGGCGCACTCAGAGAATTAAACGTCAAGTGATAAAACCTTCACTCGTCTCTTCGTAACTCATCGGGATGGCTTTTACACGATTATGCCGAATACGCATTCCATTAACACCACGCGCAAAGAAACGCAAATGCATTGATAAAAGCGGGTTACTTCCGCGCTCCCCGGCAACATGCAACGAATTTCACTAGTTCGCGAAATATCAGGCAAAAGCTACTCTTACGGCACTTCAGAAGGTAAAAAGAATGCTCTGTTTCGGTTCAGCGGAGTAACTAGCCGACTGAAAATCGCATGTATCCTACACGTACGTTTAGAAAAAAACATTTTCGCTGGTAACTGATACACTATACCAAAGAAGTCAAAGAATTTTTTTTGATTACATAAACAATTAACTGTTCGAAATCGAGATAATTTGTATTCTACGGAGAAAATTTGACAAGATATTTGTAATGACAATCACTTCTGAACGCCAATGACCGAAACTCCATTAATTCTTTCACTCAGCACTTAACAGCCTCATTCACAAAGCAACGCCGTCCACGAGTCCGACAGGGGTGCTGTTGCACGTCAGCCCGCACAAAACCGCCCTTATTCGCCCCGACCGCCCACAGGAAGAGAATTCGCCCTGCGGGCAACGTGGCAACGCAGGGGAACTCGAGTTACGACCCCAAAACAAACAGTCATATTCGGGAGGGGGCCGCAGGCGCGGAGCACGTTCCCGCGGGGCCCCTCCTGTTTCTGGCGCTTAGCGGCCGCAGGCCCCGACTGGGCTGGGTCGGGCCCGACCGAGTGCAGGTAGAAGGAAGGGCTCTAGTGCCCTCCGTCTCAGCTGACTGACACCGCCCGCCCGCCTCACCGCAAGACATCGCCCGAGAAGTCAAGAGCGACTTCTGCCAGTGCTGACGGTGGTCGACGGTCCGCGCCGCGTACACCGGCAAAAACGCGAACTACTTCGCTCGCGAACCGCAGTTAGACTGTTATCTCTGGTAATATAGTTGAAAGTTTTCCCAATTACAGATTTGCAGTTCTGGTCACATGAATACACAACACATAACGGCCTTTGGTTGTATGACTGAGTTGATTAGGTGTAGGGTCTCAGATCGAAACTTGTTTGTCGCAAACGAGAATAACGTTGGTCAAATCAAGTAGAATTTACTGATTTGTTTGTAAATTGCTTTTCTAGAGAAACTACAATCGTATCAGGTGAAAGATGGTTCTGAGGGCCGGTCCGTTAATATTTTAGGGAATCACGAAAAGCATTCCAAGGAGTTAAACACGGAACCTCCATGATTTCATATGCTGGCTGTTTCTAATGGACATAATCAGCCTCAACTCAACTTCAATTGTGTGTTTTAAGTTTCGATCTTCTGTTTCATGGTGCACGAGAAACTTCACAAAATTGAAACAAATAATTTACACAATTCACAAGTGTGTGAAAAATCAACGCGAAACAAACACATCCACCCAGTAACGAACAACAGATATACTGACACAACACTCAAGATCGTTATTCCGGCCTAAGTTCGTACATGCACTTGTTCACAAACGGACAAGACTTATACGTACAAGTTCCCTCGATGACTGGATGGTTGACGTTCGTAGTGTCTCCACACGACGTAATGCGTAAGCAAATGGACATGATTGCAATGTTCACTGATCTCCTCTGGGTGTCAGCACGAAAGTCACTTCGCTAAACTTGAAGTTCGTACTCGCGTCACTACTGGCGTACATCGTCCTCGGATGCCGAATTCCAAAACATCACTTTCAGACACTCGTCGAACACATTTACTTCTTCCAGAAGAACGCCGTCGACGCAGTGGCAAGAAGATCCGCGGGCAGGTTTCGAGGGCGCTCGCCTCGGAGCGCTGGGGAGGCTCGACCGGCGTTCGCCGCGCCACTGCTCGACGTCGCTCCCGGCGCAAAGTCCCCGATGCACCTGCTGGCCTCCGCGAGCGAGGTGTGAGCGGTCCACCGCGCACAGATCCCACTTCGCCCGGTGTCGCCGCTGTTCATGCTGCGCTCTCGTCCGCTCGCTGCGCTCCCGTCGGCCGGGGACTTAGCGGCGGAGTGGGTGGCGGGCGCGGCTGGCGCCAGGCGGCTGCGAAGTCATTTCCGTCGCTGGCGGGCTGGCGTCGCGGGTTCGCGTCGGCCGCGGGCGAGTGCACTCGGCGGAGCACGGCGGGACTCTGCAACGGTATGGCAGATCAGGACTGTGACAAGGCGGCACCGCGTCGGAGTCGTGCGTGTGCGCGACTCAGGGGGTCGGGGCGCGCTCGGCCCTACGTCGCGGCTGCAGGGCGGCGAGGAATGTGCAGCGAGGTGGCGCGAGCGGCGCCCTGGGCTCCGGCAGGCAGGCAGGCAGGTGCGCGCGGCGGGGGTGGGGGGGCGGGCGCGACGCGGGCGGGGCGCTGGGGGGCGGCGGCGGCGGACGGCGCGCGCGCGTGCGGGAGGGAGGAGGGAGGCAGCGGTTCGGCAGACCGGCGTGCGGTTGCCCCCTTCCAACGACGGGTCGCGCCGCCGCGCTGGCTCCGCCCCGGCCGCCCCCGTCCACCGCCGCCGACGGCCCCGCCCACCGCAGCAGGCGCCCCCCCGGCCCTGCGGCAGGCCCCGCCCTCGCCGCCTCCCCGCCCGCGCGCTCGACGCGACCACGACCCGTTGCCGCCCCCCCGCGCGATAATTAAAAATATTTTTTTATTAAAGCGCCGGGCGAATCCAGGGTGGTGGCCGTAGTAGTATGGCTTTTAAAATCCCGGCACTGCATTGGAAAACCGCCGCCGCCACGCCCGATGCAAGGACGGCGGCGCTCGGCCGCGAAGCGGCCAAGTCGCGGAGTCCGTCTCCAGCGCGAAACGTGGGGGGGCGGCAAGAGATTCCGCCTCCTAATTAAATACACGACACGACGCGAATAAAATTTATGCGACGCTCTTGGGCTCGCGCGCAATTATTTGGAGCGGTGCAGGTCGGGCGGGAGGGCACGGGGGCGCGGCAGGCGGGGTCGCTGGTGCCTGGCCAGCGCTGGTCAGTCAGCTCGCGGCGTCCGCCCGCTCGCCCCGCCGCGCCGCCGCCACCACCGCCCGCGTCTCCGGAGCCCAGCTGTCGGGTCGTTCCCTTTAAAGCGGTCGATTCCTTTGCTGTCTGGTGAGAAAACGCGATTCCGTTGCCTATTTCCCTTTATCTGCGGGAGCACGTGGTAGAGATTTAACGTTAATAGTAGCGCGCCGCCCCGCTCCCGCCCGCCCGCCCGCCCGCCCGCGCCGCGATGCGTATCGGCTTCTGGGACGGCGCGGCCGCGCGCGCCAAGTGAAAAGGAAAGGAAAACGGGGGCTATTTTCGCCGTTACGTGAAAAAGGGAGAAACCGGTCGCGCTATTGCACCGTAAGGTGTTTGTAATTGGGGTTTTCTTGGACGGAAACGCAACACAGTTCGTTTCGCAGGACCCGAAGCTTGGTTGGCGTCGGACGTGAAGTTAGGCCTAAAAGCTACAAGTTCTTTGGAGCTCCAGCGAGCTTGAATTTATTTTAAAAAGTAGTGAATGGATATCGCAGTAAAAACGAAAGTGTAATATATATTATTGATACTACATTCTCCTAATAATAATGTTTAAAACCGAAAATGGTTGTCAATTATTTTTCTTTTGTCAAATAACAAATGTTAATTAGAAGCGAAATTTGGAAAGGTGACATGACACTGAAACCATTAAAAAATCTCAAATAATATTTTTACTTAATTTATTTATCGTTTGGTTTAAACTACAAAATTTCAAAATACGAAATACATGCCAAGTGTGTCACTGTGCTTCTGCCGACTTCAGTCGGCCTAAAGATCATGTTACAATGAAGTCTCCCAAACACTTACATGTTCGTAATTTGAATTAGGCATGTATTCGATTTTTCTCCAAATCCTTTCAGTGACTTTCTCTACGCTGTATTTTATTGAACTTCTGTGCCCGATGAAACCAACAAAGCTTCAAAATGCTCGCAGAAAAAGTTCATGGAAACTCATGCAGCAGCAATTTACTATGCATTTCAATATTCCTTCTTCTTCAAAAGATTTACGCAAAGTGGCAAGAACTTTGTGTTCGCGCGCAGGTGCGTGCGTGTGTGTGTGTGTGTGATTGAGAGAGAGAGAGAGAGAGAGAGAGAGAGAGAGAGAGAGAGAGAGAGAGAGAGAGTAAGAATAAAAATTTCTCCGAGTGCAGGAAAAGAACCTCGTGTGAGCGTAGGAGCCCCCCACACGCAGGGCAACGTAGGCTCAATCATGCGCGCGGGCTAGTAGCCGACCAAACGCCGGACCGGGCAGGGCCGGGCCGGGTAGCCCGCTGATCCGCACGGGCGCACCTCGCAGGGCGTCGGTCGGTAGTCGTGCGCGCGGGTGCGGGCTGCAACCGGCCTACTTTCCTCTCGGGGGGNNGGGGAGCCCGAAAAGGGCACGGGGCGCGGGCGACAGGCAGGTCTCCGGCCGCCCGCCTGCCGTGGCCCGTAGCCGCCGCCGCCGCGCCAGCAGGCGGCCCGCCGACGGCCTGCCGCTGACGCCAACGGTCGATAACCCCTCGATGCCAGGCTCCAGGGCCTTTCTATGAATTTATTCGCGGTCGTAAACCGAAACGATTCTGCAATTCTGAACGAACCCTAAGTTGTCAATAACCCGACGTTTTCTTGCTATCTTCAAAAACTGCTCCCTCTAAAGTTTGCGGTTTTCTCAAAATATTAATTCTAACATTACGTCAGCTTCTCCCCGTACCCTAAATTTAAAACCTCCCACTTTCATGCCATTCTATTTTATAGTTTCTGAGTACAGTGCATCGCCGAGTAATTTTAAATGGTCTGGGGCGTCCGTGGAGGCGCCTGGCCAGCGCGAGCGCCAGCACGCCGGGCACGCTGCCCCGTGCAGTGGCTCCGCCTATTTCGTGTTCAGGCGGCTGGCGGCGCCCAGATTGTCCTCTGTTTTTCACTGGTGCAGCCGCCCCGGTGCAGCTGCATCATGCATGGCCGGGGCAGTGTCATGAACAGCGCAGCATTTGCTGACCTTTGCGCCAGCATTCTTTACGAGTGTGAATAATACCTTTCGCGAGACAATTACGCTGTGTTCTCGAGATATTCGTTCTGCAGTGAAAATTGCGTAAGGCGAAACGGGAGCTTGCATTTACCCGCTAGTGTAGTGGCTGCAAATATCTCTAACCCGACGATCGGTATTTATGGAATATCCAGCAGTCCAGTCGAAGGTTAGACATTAACATTTACTCAAAAATTCATCAGTGAAACTAAACAACTACTTACAAATTTAATTTCATAGGATTTTCATTCAATGAATCACATCTCTAATTCTTTCAAAATCGAAAGTGTGTGAAAATGGAAATAAAATCTTTATTGGTGATTTGACTTTGATATTGTAAGAAATACCAACGTTCAACCCAGAAAAACACAGCATTAATCATGCAGTGTCTAGTGATATTTTTCTTTGAACCTGTGATAAACAATAAATATTTACCATTAAATTTCACTCGGAATTACAAAATATGTTTTATTATAAATCAAGGTGGTTTCAGATCCCCTTCTCATCAACTGAGAAGTGCATCTCAAATTTGTAAAATTATTCCTCCTCAGGAACTTCACTTCCTTCTTAATATTTTCAGCAAATTTCATAAATAGAAATGAGAAAACATTTCCCAAACAAAAATAAATTTTCGATAATAATCTTTCAACACTTAATGACTCCATGCATAAAAATCTTGCAACGTTTAAGTTAGTATCTAAACGTACATCACGTGGCAATAGGAAAAACTTTCCAAGACTTCTCAGGTTACGCAACTGTACATATTTTTAAGTTGTTTATTTGCATGTTATGCTGTCTTCCTGCTTGCAGTTTATACTCTCTGGAGGTGTCGACCAAAATAAATTATAACATAACGACTGGTCGCTCGCTCGCTTGCGTGCTGTGTTCTAGGCAGTTGCGTCGCGTCGCGTCGCGTTGCGTTCGCTGCCCACGCAATTTCACACGCACTGCGTCAGAGAACAACAGACGAGCGACGGCGCCTCGTACGCACTCCGCGCATATGTGCTCGCGCCACGGCCGTGTGGAGGGCAGGCCAGGATATTCTCAAGTCGGCGCGTACACAAGTGCAAACTAGCGTAATCAAAGGCTCCGTTGCCACACCTGGTTTTTGTCCTTTGCTTTTCAGAAGCGAACTTCCACGGATATCGTCCAGAAATATCGAAACAATTGTTACCTTGAAACGCAGCTAGCAACGTATAAAACAGGGGTTTTCAACTGTGCGTCGCGGCTACCAGGGGCGTCGCGGTGAATTATTAAAAATAATCTTTAGATTTGATTTAATTTAATTCTTATGATATTTACGTTTTCAAAATAATCTTGTACTATCTTACTATATGTTATTTGTAATATACATTTTTTATTTTACTAATTAATTGTGGATAAATTGACCATGGCAAGTCCTTTACCAATAGCCTTTTATATCACTCATTTGTGTTGCATCTTTAGTAAGCCTACATTAACCCTTATATTAAAAACTTACTGTTGCCAGGGGAGCCGCGGGAAGCTTCTTTTAGGTCAAGGGAGCCGTGGACGAAATACGTTTGAAAACCCCTGATATACACCCATTACTCATGAACTTTATCTTGGTCACTGATATGCAAAAGCAAATTTTTAAATAACAAATATTACTCTACGTAATACGCATTTGGTAGTTAAAGGTTCCCATACTGTACATTCTATTGTATGAAATGACTTGACACGAAATTACATCTTTCGAAATTAAACTGAAAAAAAATCAAGCGTAGAATGTAAGGAAATAAAAAGTATGAATATAATGGTGTAGGAATATTTGGACAACATGCAGTACATACATGTCCAAATATGAACTGCATAATTCAGTACATGTTTGAACATTCACTCGTACCCCAAAAGGACTTAAATTGGTAAATGAGGTAAAAACAAGATTAGAATTCACAACAGCCGAAAACAAGATTGAAAAAAAAATGTTATGCAACAATTTATTTTGAGGTTTTCCTCTTGGGGTTATTTTGAGGTTTCCTTCCTGAGGTCAGGTTCGTCCTATTCCTTTCACCACCCATAGCTTCTGCCCCACAGGACCCCCTCCACCTCCACGCAAAAACCGCGTCTGGGCCCAGCGCAACGCTTGTGGCCGCCACCAGCTGACGACGCACCCTGCAGCCGGCCGCTGCAACTACACAAAATAATTAGGAGGGCCCTCGGCGAGTCTGGGTGCACAACGGCGACGGTTTGATACGGATACTTATCGGCACCACCATCCATTATCGGTGACGTCTCAATTACTATGCGGTCAAGGCGGCGGCAGGGGCGGCGGTGGGCGGCGCGGGCGGTGCGCGGCGCGGCGCGGGCGTGCACGCCCAATTTGATCGCCCCGCGAGCGCGCGCCCGCCACCGCCGGCGGAAGGGTTTGGCGTAGGCCGCATGAAATTTTCAAATGCTACGCTTAAGATGTGAAAACGCAGCTTCGAGAAGGCTAGGTACAAATTAGGTACCCAGTAGCTCGTTCCGTTCGTCTGACACTTAAATGAGGTATGTTCGTATCCTTCGTGGATCACGTGGCATCCTGCAGACATACTCAATATTTTATACCTGTACTTTATCTTCAAAAGGCAGTGTGAATAATGTGAGTTATTTCCGTTTTTTCCACAACTAATTCAATTTAACTGTAATTCTAAACTGAACAACAAAACAATCTTAACGAATATATTGCACAAACTGTATCACTCATTTAAAACTGAAAAGTGCACCTGACACCGCAAAGACAGATACATAGTAAAAAAGTATAATATTTCCTGTAATAACGAAAAATTGCACAGACACAAACTTACTATTTATTTAATATACAATCACTATAAGAAAGCATTAGAATCCCAAATTTTGAGGCTGGAGAACAAATAGCTACGCGGAACAACGTCAAATTACACGATTCAATCCAAAGATATCTGCTCTGATGGAGTCATTATATATTTGGTAAAATTAATAATACTTCATAATTATAATATCTCGGGCATCCGATAGCACACGGTAATCAAAATCGTTTCTAATCTCTTTTGCAAAACGTTGTCAACGCTGCAAAGCCAACGTATGTATTATCTTCTTTCTTATAACTAAACATTTTAGTTTCAAAAAATCCGTTCTGAACTATGCATTTACGCTCTATATTTAGGCTACATTTCATTACAAGGATCATGAATTTTAAATAAAAGTAATGAATAATTGAACTGTTTAAAAATATTCATGCACTCGCGAAGGAGCCATGGTATTTCAGAAATGATGCATTTCACAACGTCCTGAATAATAGAACCTCATGAACAATGCACTCCTGGACGCTTTTAACCATCCGACATTGGGTATTCTCAAAATCAGAAACCATTGAAACTTGCACGCACATATTTCAGCAATCAAGGAATCAGTAAAAAAAATACTTCAATTATGTAATAATAATTAGTATTTTTCTGTCCTATTCTTGCAAATATTTTATAACTTGGCCAGAAGAATTATATTTGCTTTACTATTCTCTATTAATATAGCACTGAAAGTTTCAGGCGTATTTATCTCTAGTACAAGGAAGTCGAAACGCCTAATTAATACTAACGTACTGAAGGGTCATACGCACTATCAAATAATGATCCCCTTAATGACATTTAAGTATTGAAAACTTCGCGGATACACGCTGTTAGAAATTAAGTAAACATAACAAAGCCAACACAATGCTATTGTGACTAGAACGCCACAAAGATTAGAGCTACATGAAAAAACGTGCAGAATTATTACCAGGAACAAAACCGTTTGTATAAACACACGTGTAGGACGAACCTTACTAATAAAATTATTTTAAAAAATGTATGAACTAACACAGGATTCCTTTTATAACCATATAGGAGACCTCTCCCCAGCGTTAGCAGTAAGCACGAGCTACGGCTATCAGAGATACTGAGTCAGTCTATATTCGGCCTGTGGCACCGCAGAAGCGCGCGGGCGCGAGAGAGCGGGGCCGGCGGCGGGCGGTCTCCGGGCCGGCGGGGCCTCGTCGGCCGGGCAGCGGGCGCGCCGGCGGCCCGCACTCTTCCGCGCCGGGCCGCTTGGCGAGCCGGGCAGGGCCGAGCCGAGCTTCGCCGACCCAACCCGACCCGACGCGCCGCGGGCCGCGCGCCCGCCAGCCGGGCAACGGGCCGCTCGTGGGCGCGGGTGCGGGCGCCGCCGACACCGCCTTCGCCGCCGGAAACGGCCGAATGGATGCAGATATATGCCGGCCGCGCGCGCCGAATAAGAAACAAAAGAAAGCGGCCGCCCGCCGCCGCATGCGGGATGAGTGAGCGCGCGCGCGCGCGAGCGCCGCTGATGACGTCACGCCCCGCGCGCTCGCCCGTCGCCCGTCCGCCCGCGCCACCTGCCGAGAAGGCCCCCGCGCGCCCAAGCGACGTCATCCCGGTGGGTGTGACGACGCGAGGAAGAAAAGTTCGGTTCTGTGGAGCGCCCGGGGGGCGAGACGAAATGATAGTTTTCGTCTCGGCGACTTTAAACGAAGTGTGTTGTTCACGGAAAGGAAACTGGTCTATGCACTTACAAGGGCACAATGCATGTAATGGGAATATAATAGTTGACCACAATCGCATCAAAATTCAGGGGAAGACACTAAGTAAAAAAGTCATTTTAAACCAATTATGCATTTGCAATTTCGTGTTTATGATATCTCTGAATATTTGCCTTCCCCGAAAGTCATATTTATATTTAGTTTTGGAGAAAACAAAATGAACAGGATAAGTGTTTTTTTTAAACAACTTCCTGAAAAAGGATAGTGATTTCCTTTAACAGCTTTCTACACAAAATGTACATATGAAGAAAAATACATAACAAAACTTGATTACATGTCACAAGGACACCAAATATGTATTCTACACCATACTGTAAATAAAATATGAAGGAATATTAGATAGAATACAGAGCACAATGATTCAAATTCTGATATTTCAAAGATCCTCTGGAAACAATTTACTATTCAAGTTCAAAGCAACCTGAACATTTCTCCTGGCTTCGTACCAAACCTGAAGCAAAGAAACCAGAAAAGAAGAGAACTTCTGTATTTCGCCCAAAACAAGAAGACGGACTATAACACCAAGGCAGGCATCAGTTGATCATTATGTGGGTCATTACAGCCGCGACAACAGTGATTATCTCAGACGGCTGAATGAACAACACCGCAATATAACACCACAGAAGCTAATGACATTCCTGCACTAATGGCACCTAATACTAATGATAGATCGCAAAGAGGTGGCGCACAAATTGCACCAGTTCATTTCGATCCAGAAGAAGAAAAAATGCTTGCTTTGACTGACACCTCAACGGCAGCAAAGATTGAAAAGGAAGGCGACTCCGTACTAGTGACCCTCTTTCCAGCCACACATCTCAGCGATCGACTTTCGAACCGGCGCCGCCCGCACTGGACCGAAGAGCATGACGCTTGCGCCGCCGTCTCGCCACCGCCACCGCCTCAGACTCCGCCTCCTCCTTCGCCTTCGCCTTCAGCTCCACCTCCGCCACCGCCATTGCCTCCGCCTCCATCTTCACCTTCGCTTACGCCTACGCCCCCGCCTCCCCTCCGCCTTCGCTACCGCTACCGCCACCGCCTTCACCACCGATTCCGCCTTCGCCTCCATCTCCATCTCTGCCTTCGCCTACGCCCCCGTCGCCGCCGCCGCCTCCGCCTTCGCTACCACCAACGCCACCGCCTTCGCCTTGGCCCCTGCCCCCGCCCTTGCAACCGCCGCCTCCGATTCCCCCTTCGCCATCGCCACTGCCTCCACATCCCCTTCGCCTCCACCTTCGCCTTCGCCGCCGCCCCCGCCACTTCCATCACCACCGCCTCCACCACCGCCAACACTGGTTGCCCCGTCCGCTGTTTGCGTAGGAGACAGTTGCGCGGGGCGGGGCGGGCCGGTCGTATTTATTTTCTTCTAATTACACATTTGTTAGCAGTTTGTCTCGCGCGGGCCGGCTTCGGCCGAAGGCAGCCCTCCGGCGCGCGTGTTCTACTGCCCGGACGCGGCAGGGCGGCGCGCTCTTTGAAATCTTAGACTGACCAGTGCGTTGGACACACATCCTCGGAAGGATTTTTGCTGCACGACAGGAAACAGACCGGCCGTATTGATTTGAGAGGTGAGTACTGTCGGAAGGCAGACCTAACGAGCGTCCAATTTCAAGCAGGCACAGCTACAATGCATTCAAGTGTTATTTCACATCCTAACCATATTATTGTGGGAACTGTGGGGGAGGTCGTGCCTACTTGATATCCTGCAGTTAATCCGGTCTTGGGACAAAGTTGTTCAAACTGACAATGGGTTTCTTGTAACTCTCTTCCTCATAAAGTCGTGATTTACCTCCATAAAGTAATATCAAAAGCATACACGAGTTGTTGGTTCCAGTTTGCCTCATAACTACAATCCGTAGTTTCCGTAGAACAAGCTGCAGCTTTCTAGGAAGACGTACAGATTAGTACAAATGCCACAAACTGCACAACGTTGTATGGTAACTACAGCCACGCAAACGTTCCATTAGAGTATTTACGCTGATATGCCCGAGTCATGAACGTTTTCGAAGGACTTTGAAGTAAGAAACATTGCATGTTAAAGTTAGACATTCTAAATACACAATAATTTCTATGCTGAATATCAAAGTTGGACCTCCCACAGTTGCTGTGTATTGTACACTAATACCAGTCCTCTAAATGCAACCGTCCACATTGACTGAGCACCCATTTATGTTCTTTAACTGCTCTGTTTGAACACTAATACTTTAAAAAAGAAACATCTCATCTCAAGTTCATCTTTTCACTAGGAGAGCAACAGAAATCCCAAAACTTGTGCAGAGAATCGAAATACAAATCTGTTTACACAAGTCACAACGCCATAAGAAACTTTAAAATGATGGTCCAGAAAATACCAAATTGGAACATTTCACTTCATATCTTACTCTACACTTAAAACGAATGGAAAGAAACAACACACTTTTTGTGCTAAAAAAACAAAAAATTGCAGTACAACAATATTTTCAAAGAACAATAAACCGAACTATCTCAAAATAGTGTTTGTCTGATGATTTAAAACATGCAAGTTAAGCAATAACGTTGCGGTAGAGACGAAGAAAACTTACTTTACACAATTTTACGTTTAAATGTTCCTTTGTCAAAATAGCAATTACAAAACACTGCAATATGGATACACAAATGTCCCGTTAAACAATTTCATTAATATTTCAAAACTTGTTGCGCATTTTCTAACGGACACTCATAGCGTTCCAAGCGACAAACGATACATCAAACATTTTGCCTCTTTTCTTACATCCCCATATCTAAACAGCGCGGGCAAACCCTTACGAATGGGGATACCCAACTCCGCGGCACTTCCCCAAATTTTGGAACACGTCCGTCCACACAGCTGAAGGTGCAGGAGCGCGGTCGGGTTTTCAGAGCGGGTCCTTGAGGCACCCCTGTCCGTGAGAGGCGGTTCGGCCGCGCAACAGGACGCATGCAGTGAGAAGAGCTGGAGCTCGCGGCGGATCTTCGGCCCGCACCGCCCGCGCCGCCCGCGCCGCCGCCCCCGCCGCCATCGCCGCCGCCCCGCCGCAGCCACGAGAGCGGCTGTTTGAGCATTACTCCGGGTACTTGAAGCGCCCGAGTAATACAAACACATGAATCGCTGACTGCTGTGTGTTTGTTCGAGTAACTCAAACATCAAACAAGACATTCATTCTGGATCCTGTTACCGATTACGTGTCCTTGGGAATTTTACACGGCCGTTTTCCGAACAAATATTTTCATAGAGTTTAGGAAACGGGGGAATGTTAAAGGAATTCGCCTCCGACGGAGAGTTTCACTTCCAAGTAAGTAGAAATTTTAAAACGTATTCGAGCTCCTAAGAGCAAAACGAAAAGACCGTTTCTAGAACAGGGAGTAGGAAAGAAGAAACAAAAGAGATACAAGATACGTTTCAGATCATCCACAAGAAACAAGGAAATTCTTCACGGCGCTTTGCACGCGCCCAGGAGTAGCGACATGACCTCTACAGTTAGAAACCCCACCGCAAAGAGCAAGGAACGATGTTCCAGCTCAACCACTCAGTAACTTTACGTCCGGATCAAAGATTTCTTGGCTGAGTTCGTAGTCATGCAACCGTTGCCCGCGGAGGGACTAAAAGAGTCTCAACCACTACTTGTTGTAAGAGTAAATTGAATGCGCTACATTGTAACATTTGCATTAGTGCAAAAAGTGTATTACATTTAATATACTAGTATATTAATTCAGATCGAAGTAGAGATACTATAGACTAGAATATCGCAGGACCGAGAGAGAAAAATGTGACCTTTAAATCGAAAAACTCATGAGTTGCCCTGAACAGCTAGCTCATTTAGCAACATCTGACAGCGTATGAATAACGTACACATATTTCCTGATTATTTCACTATGCACTAACATTTCATAGCTCACAATACTCCAGTACCCAAACTGTGCTCAAAATCTCTACTTGAATATGTTGCATAATAAGGCAAGAGTAGAATTTCAATATCTATTCAGTCATCAGGTATTCCAAACGCCTTTTTTAATACAATAATCATAGATTATTCATCGCTCTGGTCCATTCCGTTGAATCCCACAGAAACCCATGTTTAATGAGTGACCCAGTGGCGTCTGAATAGAGGGTCTACAGATGCGAACAACCAATCAACAGCAAAGGACATTATCGAAGGCGTATATGCAAATAATTTTTATTTTTATAGATAAAAAGTTAAATATAGACCTAGTGACAAAACTTCTCACAAATTACACACAATTTTTTTTTAAAAAAAAGATTAAATTTACGAGTAAAACTACAAATATGTATTCACAATACCGAGAGAACGTGATGTGAACTGGAGCGCGCAGCTAATGAAATAAAGAGGGATAGACGGTTTGGCGGCAAGAAGACCGCGGTACTAGCCCGCTAGGGCATTGGCGGATCTAGGGGGGCCATGAGGCGCTTCTGAAGCCCATGACATCCCTCAAAAAAGGCCTAGAGTTTTAGTTGGTTACCTTTCTTCATTTGGTACAATTGATTTAATTATTTATTTATGTTAGAATTGTGTAATTATCTTAAAATAATTTTATATAGTATCATGTTTACACTGCAAAAATAATATGCAATATAATAACAAATGTTTGTTATATAAGAGAAATCTATGACGATCTGCTTCAAAATGATCGGCTGGAAGCGGCCCTGGCCAAGGGACGCCGAGGCCGACAGCGCGGGCGCCGCGTGCAGTTCAATCGCAAGCAGCCACGCGCGGCGCGCGGGGCAGCGGACGAGCACCGAGCACGATTTCGTAAGCCCCGCACACAAAGAGGGCGTTTACCCGGCTGGCTTCGCCTCGCGAAGCCCCGTCTCCTCGCCCGGCGACGCCTCGCCGCCGCAGCGCCCGGCGCAGCGCGACCGCCGGCCGCGCGTTTTTCCGGCCGGCGGTGAAGCCGCCGCTGTCGCGGAAGGCCCGCGCGGCCCCCCACCACCCGGGGCTGGGCCTGCGCTTGCGCCCCACGCCGCCGCCACGGAAACTTCCGCCATCGCCCCCCGGGGCCGCGGCGGGCAGCGCGGAACGCCCACGCACGCACGCGCGGCTGTGACGTCCTCCCGAAGACGGCGCGAGCGGCGGCAGCCGCCGGCTGGGCGCCTCCCACCCGCTCCTCCGCGAAGACGGTCGGCTGCGCGCCGCGCTGCACGAGGCCTGCCCGGGCCACTCGGCGGAAGAGCTGCCAGCGCATGTTGTGGGAAGTGGGGATGCCACATCGACGTCGGTGTTTTCAAAACACCGATGTTTTTGTAGAAACTTCGATGTTTTAAACATCGATGTATTAACACCAATCTTTTATTAACAACGATGTTTTGAGATAGATGTTGTTGTTTTTTTCTTTTCCGATGTTTTGTTTCTCAATAACAAAATCCCATGATCACAATATTGTAAAAGTTAAAATATGAAATAACTGATAGTAACACTGTTATTCATGTGTTTGAACCAAAGGAATGGTAGCTGCTCTACCTACAACGACCAAACTCTTTGAACATCGATGTTTGCTAATATCGATGTTTTTTTATCGATGTTGCATTACGAATGGGAAGGAGAGGTCTTCCCTACAACACAGCCAGGGATGGATTAATAAACTGAGCGAGTCGATTAAGTTCAAATAAAGCACTAGCGTGACCCACATAATATTACCAAAAAATAATTCCTTATCCTTTTTTCTCTCCAGAACCAAAGGAATCCGTATATTTTTTTTTAAAAAAATTTTTGGGTTTCGACGTAGGTTGTATATCATAGCAAGCATGACCAAGATTTGACGCACTTTTGTAGACTCGAAATGTCATTAGAATCATTTCCGACCAGCGAAAGGACAGCAAATCTGACGGCCCAGTGACGGGCTAAAATAGGCCCGATGGCATTGCCAGTCATGATACAGAGTTGTACTTCTATTTTGTTGAAGTACTAGTTTACCCTTATTTGTCTCAATTTCACACACGAGACTATGTACAAATTATAAGATTACATCATCACTACACTTTTCCTCTTATTCTTGGGATTTTCATAGGCAGTAATTGAACTTTGAATTTTACTTTGACGGAAAAAGGACATTTTTCTAGAGCAATAGCCCAATCATACTAATTAGCATACTTTTGCCGAGGCAGATTTCTTGCGCCAAGCTGCCAAAGATCTGAGGAACAATTACACAATTTTTAGTGTGGTGGAAAAAGTTGAAGAGAGTGTTTGATAGTCTTACTTAGGGCAGATGCAGGCAGAGAAATATTATCTTTATTAGGAACCTCAGTGCCTAATGTTTCTCAGCTGTATTTCAAATTAATGATTTAATAGATAAAAAATTATGATCTGTTATAGAAGGTGATGGTATTAGAGACAGACCAAATGGGAGAACCCCGAAAAACCCTTCCTAACATTCTCTTAACCACCACAAATCCCACATGGATCTACCGGGATTTGAACCGGGTATACAGAGACACAAGGTAACCAATCTAACCTGGGGTCGCACAGACAGAGAAGAACTAGCAAAAGCACTCAAGCAACTCAGCAAGAGAGTCGGTACGAACCACCACAGGAATCTGACCCGAAAAGAACAACGAAAGGGCGCAATAAAACTCGAATCGTTATTTCCCCCTAAATATTTCCGCCCAGGGAAACAACGGGAACAGGCGGGCGGACGTCCGCAGCGAAAGCGGACCATCCACTTTACGCGCGATGTTTACGCTCGCCCACGCAGAGACGGCGGCGGCGATCTCTTGAATCTTAATCGGGGGCAGCGGGGGCGGGGCGGAGCGACGTACGCGAGTCGGCAGGCGCACGCTCCGCTCCACTCCACTCCACTTCGCTCCACTCCGCTCCGTCGCGACGCGACGCGACGCCACCTGTTGCTGCGGGCATCTTCATCGGGGAGCGCGCGACGTCCCGGCGGCGCCGGCGCCGCGAAGCTTCACACGCCCCCGCCCCCCGCTCCGCCCGCCCGCCCACGCCGCCTTATATATTTACAGAGCCACCGCCGTCGCCGCCGCCGCCGCCGCCGCCGCCGCACGCGCGACCCGCCCCTCCCCGGCGATCGGGAGCCACGCCTCCCAGCCCCGACGAGCAGTGCCGGGCCACGCGGCGTCCTGGTCGATATTTCACGGCCGCAGCTCGCAGCTTCTCCCGCACCCCACGAGCAGCAGAAGACGATAGTTTAGCGATGGAATTATCGGTGCAACGTTTCATGTTCATTGGAAAGTGTAGGAGAACTAATGTTACATCCTAGTGTCAACCTGATTTGGGCCGGATTTCAGAGCTTAAGACGCACTTGCTTCTTAAGACAGTCTTACTTCTTAGTGACATAAGCCAATGACGTGTGTTTATGATCGACCGCCATTGGTAAGAATTAGGTAAACAGTCTATTATTGAAAATTAAAATTAAATATACTAACTTGACTTAAAAACGCCTGTCTGAGCGTACTTGTATCACTTTTCTCGTTATGATTTCCTTCTTACAACGCAAGAGTTACACATTAGCAGGTGAGTATCAAATCATGTGGTAGTATGGTGGAGATAGGAGTTTTACGCAATGGTGTTACATAAAAATTGGTGACATATTTTATATATTCGACAAAGTTTTTGATGTCCTGTCGCTTTACCTGAAATTAACAAACGTGTCACATCTGATAATAATTCGCTCTTGTGAATTTAGTCGACAATTTTGCATATAATTCAAATATGAAAATGTTTTTTATGTAATAGCCTTGATTATACAGCCCGTTTGTAATAGTCTCCAAATATACAGTAATAATATTCAATCATTTCTTCTTCGCAAACACACTTTGAAAATAATAACTACATAAAACTAATATTTGAAAGTACATTTTCGCAATTTTCTTACATTTGCTTTTGGCATTAGAGAAGCATAGAGGTACGGGAGTAATATGGTTTGATTTTAAATAAACGATAGTCACAACATACGAGAACCAAGAAGTCACCTCAAACATTATTTTGGAATGTTTAGATTTTTTCTATCAAAATGCGAATATCAATACACAGTATTTAAGCTTCTCAGTATTGAAGATTTGGTTTAAATAAAAGTTTTTTCCTTTCCTGTTAGAAGTTGCTACTTGATCAATTCATAAAAAAGGTCGACTCGGGAATAGTACGTAAAATATACGGAACACTGTGCTCCCTTTTTTAAAAGTCTAGTGTTCGTTCTAAATTTACTCCCGCTCCCTTTGTGATACAGTAGCTGGCGGTTTTCCTCGTACGTTGATGTATCTGCGAACACATTTAACTATTTGAATATATGTGGCGGAGAGTAGTCATATTTACTCACTAAGCGGCTCCATAACAATGTGACGCAAGAGAATGGGACAAAATTACTTACGTCTCTCTTGGTACTATTTTATTGACTCCCAAAGTTTCGATTTCTGTTCCCAAAATCATCTTGGGTAACAGTAATACCGCAATTTGAACTAGTGTATCTTCAGGGTGAAAACACCAGTTTCTAAGAACGGCGAAAATACTTTTTGCACTGGCTATCTTTAATATATCACCGACAAAAAGCGCTGCCCGGGGCTGCACAACGGATCCGTTGCAGGTAGGCAAAGTAATAGTTGCGCCGTTTCGCAAACGTGCCGGGCGCGCTGTCCCGGTATTGTCGATGGGCGGCATTAAACCCGGAGCGAAATGTCAAGCGCGGGGGTAGCAAACATCACTCACTCACGCGGCGCGGCCGCAGCAGAGGGCGCCCGTCCGAGATCATAATCACGGGTCTGTCGACGGCGCCGCCGCCGCCGCCGAAAGTAAACCCCGGCCCGTCCCAGCGCGGCGCGGCGCGTCAGCGCTCGGCTGCTCCCGGGAATAGCCGACGGCGGCCCGCGAGGCTCGCGCTCCGGGACAGGCCAGGCCGCGCGGAATTTTCTCAGCGCGAGGAATTCCCGCGCCGGAACCAGACAGATCGGAACGCGGATCAAGCAGGACGACGGCGGTTTATAAATATTTTAAATATATTTAATCTATTTTTTTAATTTTAATGTTATGGTTAATTTTCTAATTCATTTTAAAAATGTATGTACGATTGTATTAGGGATGACTATATGTAGGTAATGCTTAGAGCAGTAGACATTCATTCGGCCCTGCGTTGGGGTTATTCTTAGTTAAATTATTGTGTAATATTGACAATCTCGTTTTAAGACATCGACGGCACTAAGCTAACGCTACGGAAGTGGAAGAGAGTGTTTTTGAGAGAGACGACTTTCAAGCACGCAGGCGAGCGAGTAAGCAAGCAGGCGAGCGAGCAAGCAAGCAGGCGAGCGAGCAAGCAAGCAGGCGAGCGAGCAAGCAAGCAGGCGGGCGAGCAAGCAAGCAGGCGAGCGAGCAAGCAAGCAGGCGAGCGAGCAAGCAGGCGAGCGAGCAAGCAGGCGAGCGAGCAAGCAGGCGAGCGAGCAGGCGAGCAATCTGACAAGCAAACGAGCGTGCTATGTGCCAGAGCGGCGGCAGGCAGCGAGAGCGGCGGCGGTGGCGGCTAGCAACGACCAGCGAGCAGCGAGCGGCCAGCGGAGGGCTACGGGCAGCAGTCGGGCGGTCGGGCGGGCTGGCGCGGCAGCTTCAAAGGGACGAGGGCCGGCCGGAGCCGCCAGCAGGCGCGGTCACCGAACCCGGCTCCCCGGTGGCGCCGCCCGCTTCGGCCGGCCCGGTCCCGCCTGGCCCGGCCCTACTCGCCCGGGCGTTGGGCATAAAGCTCGTTTGACGCTGTTTACGACCTCCAGTCACATATTGGCTATTTTCGTGTCGGAAAGGTCAATGTTTATATTTTAGGAATTGTATAGTTAATGGTTAATCAATAATTGTGCGCTTGTTAGATAGTTTTGAAAGTGTTTGGTAGTGTTTTTCGGATTTCCATGATTTCTAGAGGCGAGGAAAACAGTTGAAGTGTGTTGATGAGACTATTTCACCGACCTGAATGACGGACAAGGTGTTATGGAAGGTAATCGTTAAATGTTTTTATAACTTATGAAAAGCTTTTTGAAATTTTTTCATCGTAAATCGGGTCCCAAGAGTACGCATCAGTAGTTTAAGCTGAATTACTGAAGAGCGCAGATACATATTACGAAGTTGGATATTGTACTTCAGTTGTATGTATTGGACTCATCCCTAAAGAACTGAAATCAAATAAATTGTTTGCTGTGTATAAGAACTGAGTCAATTAATGTAGTGAAGAAAGATCTTTACTTCACCTTTATGATGAGATAAGATCAATGAACGTAATTGGTAAATGTAGAACTTGTATCATCTGAAACGTGTCGGAAAGTGCGGCCTACCAATATAGGAGATAATATACGTTCTGAGGGACGTAACAGTCACTGGCACCATCGCTAGCATACTCCAGACAATAAATAGAGCGCCCCGACACTAGCACTCGTACAGACAATAAATAGTGCGACTTGATGGACGTATTTCTGCTCTCCAAAGATATACTTTAGTCTCAGATACGACCTGCAATGATGTTTTAAATAGTGACAAGAACTATGAGCTTGGTTGGACAAAGGTTTGAATTGTTGCTCAGTTTAATAAATGTAGAGCGGTAAATATAATCATCCCGTTTTCTAATGGCAACATAAATAGTACGATGATAACACAATGTATAAACTTAGATGTGGGTCACCAGAGGTCAACAGCGCAAGTCAGCCCTAAAATATTTGAAAAGCTACGCAACTTCACCAGTTAAGGCCTTAATATTTTACAAATAATTTTTAAGGGGATATAAATCTTCATTAAAACCCATTTTCCAATCTCTCTCGAAAGAAAACAATGATTTCTTATCTGGTACACTTAAAAGGTCGACGACTCTGAGAAAATGTCGAACGCCGATGCTATTATCAAATGATTTAAGATATTTGCTTTCTTCTGAACTAGCATCGTGTCACTCTCGGCTACTATTGAGCATAAAATGGTCTCGCCCCTTCTCTTTTCTAGGTAATTCTTCTCTTAGCACCCGATTAGCATGGAAGGCACGAAGATGACTTAACGTTGGCGATAAAAACAAGGGTCTCTAGACAGCGCGGGTCCTTATACAACTTTTACAATTGGACACAATGTTTCTCAACATCACACGCACTGCCAAGAAAAACGTTTTACGAGTAGGATTGACGAACGCTCTTATTATGTTTCATGAGTGCGCACTTCTCTATTTGGCTGTAGGCCCGCGGGAGGCGTCGGCTGTGGGGAGACGTGCGTTTTCTTCACAACCCCGAGCGACCACAGCCACCAACTGATGTCACTGCAGTGTCTGGGAGGTCGTAGGCTTCGAGACCCGAGGATGGCAAGATTTTCGTCACTGTAATATCTAGATAGCTGAATTGATTTCAGCCGCTGTATGGAGGAGACTTCTAACGGGCGGCTGCTCGAATTGATTTCAGCCGCTGTATGGAGGAGACTTCTAACGGGCAGCTGCTCTCATCGGTAGTTTTTCGTGGTTTCTACGACCGATACCACGCGAATGCCGGAGCAGTACCCTAACAAACGGACCGCGCGCGATCTTTTCATTCTCTTCCTTGTGCGTATTCCTTACCTACCCACTTACATGCACTACCACACAAGATAGGAACTTCGATCTTGTCCCGGCTGGGGCGATGCCCCCATGCTGGGAGATACCTACTCAGGGAAAACCCTGCAAGCCGTCGTTTGGTCGGCGCCGTATCTTACCATCCAGCGGAGGGGAGAACACAGGCACGGATAAAAAACATGCACTACACTTTCAGGAATAATTCCGTTAGCAGTTGATACGCCCGGAAAAACGAAATATGAATAGAGCAAGCTCAGCGACCGCCGCCACCTGCCTCCTCTAGAGCCGACGTTCTGCCTGTCCGTCAGCGTTCTGCTTGTCCTCGAGAGAGCAGCGCCGCCTATTTCCTCGGCCGCGCACGTCGCGGAAACGCGCAGCACCGACGACTTCTGCGCTGACGCACGTGCGTGCGACCACGCGCCCCACGCTGGGGCAGGCGGGCGAGAGAGAGGGGCAGCCGAAGGCGGCCCCGACCGCCTCGCCGTGGCTCTGAGGACGGAGGAAGTGGTGCCTTCGCTTTCAGAGGGAAGGGAGTGGGCCACAAAAAGGGCTGCGAAAATATTATATAGATGTGGCTTGGTGCACAAAGAGCCAAGGTCAGTACTCAAAGTTATACAGAATAGGTGGTTTTCTTACACCATAGAAATGTCAAAACAATCAGAGGTCAATGTAAAGATCGATAGTCAAATCAGGACTAGGGTTTTTCTTGCAAAGAAGTGGCTTTAAAACACACATTGGCTATACAAAGCGAAAAACACTAAAAACAAATGTCATTAGCCCTTCTTACTAATAACTTTAATCGATAACCTTCTTGACAACAATTTCTCTAATTGAATCGCTTTCTCACCTTTCTTGTTAACATGGGTTAGGCTTATCTCTATACACGTAAATGTGCCTCCCTCGCTCTCAAAAGCTACGTATTGAGACACAATTTTTGATCTTAGTGTCCGAATTGTATATTGCTGATTGTTCTACAATTTTATTCCTAGTTTGTTACCTCAAATATTAAGAGTTAGCTATTATCAAATAGTTAATTTTGTGCAAAAATAGCTAGTCTTTACGTGTTTATACAAAAGTATCTTTGTTGTTCCTAATTTCTATGACATATATTCCCAGTAATGACATATATTCACAAGTGTAAGATTTACTAATTTCTATGTATGTGTGAATTACACATGGAAGTAGCGGATTAATCCGCTAGCGTTGGTCCCAGGCCAGGGCCTGTTTTTATTAATTATCCACACATGGAGGGTAATGGAGACATGTGGCGAACACGAGGAATTCCCATCACCATACCTAGCATACTTGGCATGTCTGAGATTTTATTTCGTCACGTAGCTATAGAAAGTGAAACGATTGTGTCAGAAAGGTACAGCTCTATTTTTGCCCCGACCGGGAATTGAACTCGTGATCGCATACGGAAACGCACGCTCTCCATGAGCTACACGAGAGGCCCTAATTTTCTAAAAAAAACTAACATTCAATTGTATGCGTTATAAATACCTATAAATTAACAAAACCATTCAATATAAATGAACAATTCTTTATAACAAAACATCAATATGGCTGAACACTACATTTATAGACCTTCCTCATAGACAATTCTGGCTGGCCCACTGAAGACATTTGTATTTGTTTTCTCATTGTAAAAAAGTGCCAAATGACAGGTTTATTGAGTTATTAAAAAGAACAGAAATAAAAACCTCGCGTTCAGAAGACAAACAATTTTAAATAAAATTTCAAGGATCCAAATAATGAAAAATTTCAGAAGATTCGAATGTTTTGCAGGATTATAAAGTATTTAATTATTGCAATGTCTCATTCCTAAGGAAAGCCGAACTCTTACTCTTCCCATTTCCAGAAGTATATTTTTATCGTTTATTTGTTTGTTTGATTGATGGATTGATTGATTGATTCATTGTTTCTTTGTCTGGCTTCTCCGGTGGTCCAGGGATTATATATTACCTTCGTAACCAAATAACCAAGGTTCGAAACCCAATGGAATTTCCGGTATGAAGAATGACATTCTTTTTACGGCTTCTTTGGGAAGGGAAGTGAAATTTGAAGTCCCTTTTGGCTGATTTACGACAGCCCAAGAATATTAGAATCATTATGTTGATGGACAGAGAAGATAGCATCTTAGTTTTCACGGTCGCATAGGTCAAATTATTGTTACATGTCAGAGAACAAGCCTGATGGCCTGGCTCTTCACATAATAAATGTTATTTCATTCGCTCAAATAATTACAGAAATTCATTTTGATGTATAAAATTTCTTGTAATACTGTACAATTTTTCACTTTTTGTTTGGAAAAACAACGTATTAGAAGATATTCCAACGTTTAACTACAGACATTTTGTACCTATGAAGCTGATGAAGACCAAGTCAGATGAGACGGTTGTTCAAACTATGAACGTGCAGATAAACAAATGCAGCGCTCGGGGTAGGCCCCAGAATCTCCCGTTGGTGAAACGTCTCTTTAATGATACGCTAGTTAATGAAGTTCGGTGAATTACGTAATGATTATAAATGCGCATAGATCAACTACGGATGTTTCAGACTTGGGATAGCCTATTTGAGGTTACGTGTACTTTGTTGCAATTTCTCATTAAAATAGACAAATATACGATGCATACTAATTTATAACTAATGTATACTAATTCATAAGAAGAGATATACACGAATATGCGAATATATTATTCCATTCTCATATTGTGCTTAGGTCTGGGCTTTTATGTTATTTTAAAATTTACGACGCAGAAAGTACGGGATTCTCCAAACTTTTCTCATAATCTGAAAGTCAAAAGAGAAATATCTCGAGTTTGGTAAACGTTCTCCATAAAGTCACTAAAAATCGTCTCCCTTTTCTGCACGAACCGTTAAGAAAAAGAAAAAGTACGTTGACAATGTAATGTAATAATAATAGACATATTTTAAACTACTGTTGTTTCCTAAGTAAATATATGGTAAATGTTGAACACTTTACTTGAGATATTTGGCTCAGATGCGTTTTATTAAATATGTTTCCCTTCGTAGGCGTTTTGAAAAAACCATTGCCCCTCCGCGCCGAACAAACTTCGCCCGTTCGCCCTCCGGGACCCGGGGCGGGCGGGCAGCGCGCCGCTGCGACGGCGGCGGCGGCGGCGGCGGCTGCTGGCGTGACCGCCAGGGCCAAATTGCCTCAAATTTTAAATTACTGAGCACGACGACGGCTGCGGTGGCGGCGAGGAGAAGGCAGGGGCGAGGGGTCGGGGGTGGGGGGCGGAGGGGACGGGGTGGCAGCAGCGTCGGGGTCGAGAAAGGGGCCCTCGGCGCGCCGGTCACGCGAGGGCAGGGCGGGCGGCCGCACGGCACGACGGCGGCGCACGGCACGCACGCCGCGGCGCGGCGCGTGCACGAACCCCGCGACGCGACACGCCGCCTCCCCCGCCGCCCCGCCGCCCCCGCCCTGCCGCCGCGCCAGCCGCTCCCGCGAACCCCGCGCCACATGCAGCGCCAGCGCCGTACAACCTCCGAAATTCGCCAATATCCTCTCGACCAACTTCCTTATATGCCGACAATCAATTATTCCACAATACAGTGAAGCAAGATTCGAAAGCTGTGCGAAATGTCAAAATACTTTATTATTATTTACTATGATGTATTATGAGGATTATATTACTTTTATATTATTATTTTTATTATTATCATCATTATTATTACCATTATTATTATCTGGCCCTCGGTGGTTCGTTGGTTAGCGTGTTCGGTTTCCACGGCGCCACCTCGGTGTCGATTCCTGGCCGGGGCAAAAATTCTTTGCTGTTTCCTTGCAATGTCCCAGTATCTGTTGTGGGGCGATGAGAAAGCGCACTTTTCTGATCGAGAATATCTGAAATACAGCGTTGGGTTGGCTTTACGCTAACCACACGTACCCCTAACTCATGGCCGCCAGGCCGGGACGCCACTGTTACGCCTTAGCACATGCAAAGCTATTGTACCATAGTACATTATTATTATTACTATTATTATTATTATTATTATTATTATTATTATTATTATTATTATTATTATACATCTAATGAATACTACTTTAGGACACAATATATCAGAAAAAAGATTAGACCCAAGGAAAAATGTCTAACAATTAAAAATTGTTTCCATTTCACAGTTCCCTAAAACTCCTTCATAAGACAAAACAATCGAAATGTCATTGACTCATATCTATTGAAGCTATGTAATCACGAACATTTCATCATAACGTTCATTGGCTTACTTAAGATATTGCCATTAGGTGTTTTAAATGATTTTTTTTTCTTTATCGAAGAGATCATGTTAAAATGAACTAGTAAATTTGGTTAGATGAAAAATTGTCTAAAGAGTGGTTCAGAAATAATCATTTTCATCACACTCTAAGTAAGTTGACTGATGTAATATCTTGAAAGTAAGAAAATCGTCATGACCAAAACAAACACCAGATGAAATTATTAAATTTCAACTACAGGATAAACTGATAATAAATAATAATAATAATAATAATAATAATAATAATAATAACAAGAACAATAATAATAAATGAATATTACAATATAGCGTAATCCTCATTCAAATGCTTTGACTAATAAGTCTCTTCTCAATTTACAAATCTATAACATCTATAATAAAATACTTGAACATTAATTTAAAGGCTCTTGTCCAAAGTAGAATTATAAGTAGAATTTTAGATCAAACAACAATTGTCATGTATTTAAGTGTCCGAGTGATTCTCGGATTGCGATTGATTCCCAGGGTAAGAGCACGAAAAAGCATAGAGACGATTTCACTGGCACTGTTGGGAAATGAGGATTTTCGATCTGCAACGGTATCGACTTCCATTTCGAAGAGGCCATCTCGTTTACTCTTCCTGCACGTTTGGGCCTTTTTAAGTATAGTTTACGAGATTATGGGTCTCTCGGAATATTATTTCAACTTTCACAGCATTACGAAAAATAATAAGGAATTGTAGCACAAAAGAAACGTTACTGAGAACAGATCCTATAAAATGCCTGTAAGCCCATTTTTTTACATATGTCGCCAATGTAAATTTTGTATTTCATGCATCAAACAACGAATCAGGATTATGAAGTATATAGTGCGAAAACGAAAACAGTTTTGTGGAAGTAAACACAAAAATTATAAATCTTTCCAATTCCTCTCTGAAATTGTATTTTGAAATGCGTAAGAAATTCGTTTTGAAATACATATACAAGTGAATATGATGACTATGATTCTAAATATTATTTTTTCAACAAATATGCAAGTTTTTTCCCATTCTTAAAACTCAGAACTAAACAACAACGCGTCTTTCTTGCTTTCCGTTATTCGTGTTTCCTCCATTAGTTTTCAAGACGAAGACAAGCCCGAAAAACACTCAGTAAATAACGCCGTGTTTACTTGCGTGTCATCAGCGCGGAGTTGCTACCGATTTTCCTTCTTCAACGGTGTTTTACGTTGCAACTCATGTTAAAATGGATTTAATTTAAATGTGGAACGAATTCTAAACTGTTTTCGAATTCTGTGTGTTTTTCAAAAAAAAAAAAAATGATATCGTCATCACTAATAATATTTACAGCTACAAGAAAACTTAGCTTAAGAAAGAAACTTGCTAAAATTTATTGTACATCTCTAAACACGAACACGCAAAATCAAATTTCGGGATATATTTCATCGGAATTAAATAGTTAATGTTCTTAAATGCGAAATTAAAGGAGATTGTGACACGTTTTCTACAATATATTCTAGTCTACAACACAGCATATTCTAGTCTACAAAATATTGCGTTACGTTGTTATCTCAAACAATGTTTTGTTTGTATTTTAAAGTTTTGATGTTGTCATTAACAGTAAACGAATATAAACGAGAAAGCTAGCAGCTTAGAGAAGTGCAAACAGCATGCACAAAGTTGGGAAAAAATTGGTTCTCAAGTTTAAATGTTTTCTGATTTAATTGCTGAGAAAGCTTTAGCAGAATGTTCAACCACTTTACAATCATTCCGTGTTAGCAGATTTCATAAATACATAGTGTTGTATAAATGTTTAAAAAATGTTAATACTATTCTGAATCCTGAAAACACACTACTCCATTTGAAGTGGAACTACAGCAGTGTACTTCGTGTAACGTTGAATGGTAAGAAAAAGAATCGCATCTACGACGCTTCTGAGCAAATTTTGAATTGACCTATCCTATGAACGTAATGCCTCAGTTCGTGGCCAAATTGCAATATTATATGACGATAGGTCTGTCTCCTGACTCGGTCAAACATGTACCGTGAAATAAGCGAAACGAACGCTATTAATGGGCTCTATCCATGATGATGATGATGACGATGATGATGACCTTAGCTATTGGAAGAATGGAGAGTGGGGGATTCGGGAATCTTTCGGATTCGGATTGGAGGAAATATAGAAAGCGAGTCCCCTTAGCTGGAAACGCGATCTCCGAAAGGGAGTCCTTAACAACACTTCTTTCTCGCCCTACTGTATTCTGAAGCAGCTTGCTTCGCGACAAGTGTTCTTGCGCGCGAGCGTCGACGGCTGGGCCTTCGAGGAACAGAATTCCTCACCGCGCGGGCGTTGGGGATGGGGGGGGGGCACCGGAAGAGGCAAGAAGCCGGCGCGAGCGGCGTCATCGGCGGCGGCGGCGGCGGCGACGACGGGCACTGCTGCAATGCGGGGCGATTTGTTTGCAAGTGGCGAGCGTGTCGGCGCATTAGCCATGCACAGGCCGCGTGGTGACGGCAGCGGCTCCGCCGCTCCCACACGCGCTCTGCAAGGCGATGCAAAGGCGGCGGTGGAGGCGGCGGCGGCGGCGGCGGCGAAGTGGCAATATAACGGCAGCGAAAGAGACACCGTGCCCCCCAAAAACCCCGGAAACAGCTCGGGAGAAGCCGCCCCCAAATGGCACTGAAAGAGTACGCGGGTTTGGCATTACATCGAAGCAGGCGGAAACGGCTGGCAAAGTCGGTCGACGTCTACGGCGGCGCCAGGCAGGATGGCAATAGCCTCGGCAAAGATGAGAAAACGGCAGAAGGAACGGCGGGGACGACGTCGGCATACAGACCGAGCGCAAGGGCACGGGACCACCGGGGGAGAGAGAGAGGGCCCCGCCTGCTGGCGGCGCCGCCGGCGGCTGGTGCGGGGCGGCGCGACGCTACATCCGATACATAACAACGGCGCGTCGCGGCGCCGCGCGTCGTCACGATGCGATGTACTCGTTTCGTCTTCCCCAGGCGGGCCGCGATCGCGCCAGGCAAAAGCCGCTCCGGCGCCCTCGGGGCTGCGTGAACGCGGTCCAAATGCGCCCGGGCGCGGAGCGGGGCGGCGCGGGGCGCGGGGCACTGGGTGGGGCGGGGAGGAAGAACGTGGCGGAGAAGGCGCGGTAGCGGGGAGGCGGGGTTTCGCGGGGCGATGGGGCCGCGCGGGGCGGGCGCGGAGCGGGGCGAGGCGGCGGGCGCGGGGGAGATGGGGGACGGCGGCGAGGCGCGGGGCGGGAAGGCGCGTTCGCGGGGCAGCGGGGTTTCGCGGGGAGAATGGGGGGACGGCGCGATGCGGGGGGCGCTGGTGGGGCGGGCGGCAAGCCCGTGGCGGGAAGGATAGTTGCGGGAAGGCGGGGTTTCGCGGGGCGATGGGACGCGCGGGACGTGGCGCGGGGCGGGGCGAGGCGGGAGGGTGCGTCGCGGGGCGGCGCGGGGAGATGGGGGACGGCGTGAGGCGGGGCGCTGGGTGGGTGGGGCGGGGGGTGCGTCGCGGGGAGGTGCGTTGCGGGAGGCGGGGTTTCGCGCGGCGATGGTGTCGCGTGGGGCGTGGCGCGGGGCGAGGCGGGAAGGTGCGTCGCGGGGCGCCGCGGTGTGATGGGGACGGTGCGAGGCGCGGTGGCGTGGGGAGGTGCGGGGCGGTGCGGAGAGATGGGGGGCGGCGCTGGGTGAGGCAGGTTGGCGGGGGTCGGCGCGGGGCGCCGAACAGCCGCAGCGGGCGACGAGGCGCCGCGACACGTCCCGCCCTGCCAAATACGCTCTGCGGGAACGGGCCGTCGCGTCGCGTCGCGTCGCGTCGCGTCGTCGGAGGGCGCGGCCCGACCGCAGCCCCTTCCCGCGGCGGAAGAAATTCAGGCCCCGTCGCGCTGTGCCTGGATATGAGACGCCGCATGTGCCAACTCGTCAATCCGTATCCTCCGGTGGTCTTTTTGGGGGACACGCTTGGCCATGGTCGTGACAACGAGTGGCCTGGAGAGAGGAAACATTATATTGGTCGTTTTTGGATAATTAGTGGAGGAATTGGTCGGAAGATGTATAGTGATTCATGTTCGGTTATATTTATATTGAATACTTGTATATTCGACAGACAATTCATAGATGATACGTCTTACATTGTTTATGTGATGTTATTCAATCTTCAATCAACAGCAGATACATACGATAAAGGAGATCAATACTATGAGGTAACTATCATTTTCTTTTACCATAAATCGTCCATGGGCTCCAATGCTCAAGTACACACAGTTTAGTGATAAACAAGTGAATACATTTTGCTGTCCCTTAATAATAAATATTACAGGGAGCAAAATAAATGCCATAACTCAAAATTCGTACTTCTCAAGGTGTGCAAGTGCTGAAGATCGTGAATTGCATCAACCTCCCGGTAATAATAGTCTTTGTTTTTATTGTTACGCTCGTCAGGAGTACAAAAGTTTTCACCTGGCACACCTACGGAGCATCACACAAGAAGAAGGCGAACGGATTGATAGATGAGCATAGGAATAATTTCCTTTTTTGTTCTATTAGATCAACTCAAGGATTGATTCCAACGCGACGTTTCATTTTCTTCATGTTCAATTTAATAAATTGGAACCTGCTTTGCAATAAATAAAATAAAATCACGTACACAGTGAACATTATACTTTAGCGCGTGTATATTAGCTCCACATTATTCTACGAAATTTGATTATTACTCATTAAAAGTTCGATTAATCTCGGAGCTAAACCCCTTTTCACGCACGGCCATTCGGGAGGCACTGATCGGCGGGTACCTGTGTTCGTTATCTCGGCAGCGCTGATGGGCACAAAAAAACGGTGCAACCCTCTCCCCGCATTCCTCTTGGCAGCTCCGATCAGCGCCTTGGCCACAACAGGTAGCCGGCCCCGCCTCGCCCGCCGCGGCCGCCGTCAGCCCAGCCCAACCCCCGAGCCACGCCACCCCGGCCCGAAGGCAGGGCGTTCGGCGCCGCTCCATCAGACACCACCAGGCCGGCCCGACGCACCGCGGAACCGCAATCTGCGCCCGTCCGCCTACGGCCAGGAGTGACTGGACTTGAGACGGGACAGGAGGAGACGGAATGGGACGGGAAGAGACGGGACGGTAAGAGACGGGACGGGAGGAGACGGGACGGGAGGAGACGGGACGGGAGGAGACGGGGCGGGAGGAGACGGGGCGGGAGGAGACGGGGCGGGAGGAGACGGGACGGGAGGAGACGGGACGGAAGCAGATGGGACAGGAGAAGACGGGACGGGAGGAGACGGGACGGGATGAGTCGGAACGAGAGGAGACGGGACATGGGGGGGACAAGAGTCCGGTGTGATGTGCGGACCGTAACGGAACGTGGCGAGATATGATGACGGTGGCCAGAGAGGGGAAAGGGGCCGGGGCGGAGCGAGGCACAGCACAGCCGTGCGATGGGCGCGGTGGAATGGAACAACCACCTGCTTGGGGACGGGTCGTGCCACCTAAGTCAACATCACCGGAAATCGGAACGGCAGACAAGAAATCGGGTAACGATGCAAGATGTCCCCCACCGCATCCAATTTGGCGAATTTCTACCAGAGCGTTCAAAGCTTTTCAGGAAAGAGGGGTGATAGGCAGTGCCTTGCGGTGTGTACTGTTTTCATCAAACATTTTGTAGAATATTAAAACAATTAGCCACGCACACAATAATCATTTCTTCAATAACTCATGGATCATTGTCCTCTTTTTATTATCAGTTTTACACATGCCGCAAGTACATTTATAAAAATAAACCTAGTGCTAATAAAATATTACTAGTTCATATGGAAGTAACTAGCAAAAAGTTTGTATTACTTAAACGAACACACTACGAGTAGTGAAACATACGCATTGTGTAGTGCCTTCTTTCCGAAAAAAAGTCTGTATCAGTGTTACCAATAGATATCAATGAACGAGTAACTCTTATCTTTCTCCCGCGTCAAGGGGAATCAATGAAAGAAATATCATACCAAATGCTTTTCCTTTCCAATATTTAGGAAAACAAAACACAGTTCCACAAGCAAGGCAAGACAAGCCATATAAACTGGAGAAACGGTATAAGGAAAACAACAGTAAGATAAAACACTCGGATTTAGTTTTCATTAAGCGCGCATGCAAAATGCATTCACGCACTCGGGAGTGGATATGCAAAACAAGACTTCACCCTCTCACGTATGGCATGAATGAAGGGCTGCGAAGACAATCACACGGCATTTAGCCCTCCTCGAAGATCCCGTGCCCCGCCCCCGGGGCTGCAGCGCTTCGGAGCGCTTCGCGCGGCGCCGGCCGCAGGGCCGTCTGTCACCCGGCGTCGCGTGTCTGCGGCGGCCGACGCCTCCCGCGCGGCGCGGAAGTAAACACAAACGACGGCGTCGATTTCACCGCCCCGCGTGGGTGGGTCAGTCGGGCAGCGCGCTATCGACCTGCGACGCCGCGACGGCGACGGCGGCGTGTAGTA
The DNA here is from genome assembly GCA_017312745.1 of Gryllus bimaculatus. Taxonomy (NCBI): domain Eukaryota; kingdom Metazoa; phylum Arthropoda; class Insecta; order Orthoptera; family Gryllidae; genus Gryllus; species Gryllus bimaculatus. Next base: position 216,551 of record BOPP01000091.1, read on the forward strand.
CGCGCGCTCACTCGCTTTT